>JAFFST010046365.1:43377-86001 GCA_022414735.1 Noturus placidus | reverse complement strand
ACCTGTTGTTGATTCTTCACAAAAAATTACAGTTTTATATCTTTATGTTTGAGGCCTGAAATGTGGCAAAAGGTCGAACAGTTCAAGGACTTTCAAAGTACTTTCGCAAGGCACTGTATCCAAGGAGAGGAGATGGCAAAGTTAGCTTCATCCTCTATAGTTCTATTACAAGTGGAATTTAAAGGAATACTTCAGGGTTTTTTTTATAATAATCTCTATCCATTGTATCTGTAGTGTAAAAAATGATCACAAAGAACATTGTAAACAATTCCCTGTACTTAGAAACAACAAAAATTGAACTAGTTAACTTAGACCCTTGGGTGGTGCAACAAAAGATGCGGTTCACCCTATCATCAGGACATTGTGAGTTTGATTCCCAGCAATGCCATAGCCATACATGACCAGAATTCCAAATCTGTGCTTCCTGGATGGGTATTTATAAGTTTGTGTATGAAGAAGAGATAGCTCTTTCCTCAATAAAAGTGTACTGAGCGTTCCTACAGAAAAGATGTTGTGCATTATGTTATACGGTACATTTCCAACAGTTTTGTGTGGGTCTGATTGCACGGTCACAACCAAAGCTACATGAAAGAATAAGTATAAATGCAAGTATAAAATGTTAGCAATTCTGGTCAGTGGTAATCACATAAACACAACAGATGCCATGGATAGAGATTCAATTTAAACCACTGGAGTAACCCTTTAAGTTTCTGGGACTTTATGTAGATTGTGTATCTGAGCATTTTTTTTAAACATCAGATGTTTTATTTCTCTATTCTGCTTTCTGACTTTCATGCCAAAGATTGAAAGAAAAAATATATAATCTTTGAAATTCATTTAATAATAAAAGGACAGTAGATTGAACTGATGTTCTAATAAAAAGATTAATCACGCTTGATTAGATGTAGACATTCAGGTTATATATAAGTTTGGATCATTGTGAAGTTTGATAATATAAACTAAAAAGCTAGCTATCCATGTTGTGTAAATGTGTTTATACATGTTTGCATGTATTAAAAGATTCAGTATGAAGACAGTATATGGACATTTTATAAACTAAGAACATATTTTAGGTAAAGTCCATTTTCCAGATTTCAGTTGACAGAACTTGGAAATGGCCATATGATGTTCTAGAAGGTTCCCAGCGCAACATGGTTCCAGAGGCGGGCATCCAAAACAACGTTTTTTTCTCATTGTTACTAGGCAGCGAGAGGATAAATGAACCTGGAGCGAGGGATTAACTTGCAATTAGGACGATGGCTCTTATGAGTGACTCTGCCTTTGGGACAGAGCCGGCTCTGCTGTCAGGCAGCATGCTGCGCAGATGCTGTTGCTGAAAGGGCCACAGATATGCCACAAATGCTACCATTCTCAGTGTGTATGTATGAGCTTCTCAGCCCATCCCATTCTCAGCTGCTTCCCATAGCTACAGAAAAGATTTACCTTATACTGTATATCTGGACAGTTGTGATGTGATGTTTTATTCCGTAATGTGATGTGATGTTGGACTAAAGAGCTGAACCTTAGAGAACTGAAAATACAAACTAAAATTTAAAAAAAGATCATAAACAATCACATAAATGATATCTTTGTAACATTTTGCCTCTCTCCTGCTTCCTTTCACTCATTATGCAGCAAATCTACCTCGGCATTGTAAACTGAACTCTATTTACGACTGTGGAAATGCTGTACAGCTTCACTGGGTCTTAACATAGATCACTTAGTGGGGGCTGTACATCGATGCAGAATGGTAGCACAGCCTTAAGCACATGTTCTCTAACAGGCGCGCACACACACACACACACACACACACACACACACACACACGCACACACGCGCACACTGCTCATCCATGTATGACCTGCCTCTGCACTGCTGCAAGGTGGGCTGGGCAGGAGTGCATCTGTTTTTCTGAGCACAGTGCTGCTTTATTTCCCTCCAAACATCTCCACACTTCTGAAAAACACTCCGTGTTAATCCAGCTCTGCTTACACGCTAAAGTACGTAGGGGCAGCTGTCCCACCTCGAAGCCCAGATAGAGCCACTCTGTTAGGTTGTGGTATGAACCAATACACCTCGATCCTTCCTCCATCCCAGAGTTGATGCCAGGAGCCTGTGTACATCCTCCCAAACACATAAACACTAACACGAGTGCTGTGTATCGTGCTGCACAACCGACTGATTGTGCCTAAACAGTGCAAGCACTAGGACCTTTCTTTGCTCTTGTAATAACAAGGTCGTAGTGCTGACTTGCATCGCTGATTGGAGGGCTAGTCCTGGAATACTGATTGCATTTGGTTTGTTTGTCTCTGACGTTTCCTCTAATATAATTTCAGGTGACATCAATCACAACATTCAAGGAATTTTGAAGGTGATCAGCACAGATTTAAACAGCATTACAAACATTCCGCCTGTTACAACCGTTTCAGCATGTTTTGATTCTTCTTGATTTGGTGTGTACTCCCCTCTTCAGCAGAAAAGTCTAAATGTGCCTCTAATTTAACATCTGTTCCACTGTGATATCAGCTTGGGGATAGAGCGGGGCGGGGGGGTATGAGCAGCAAAATGACTTTGAGAACGATTTGAACTCAAACAGGATGGCTGCTCTAATTAATAAAAACTGCACACATAACATGCCGGAGCTCCAATCGGTTTACACAGTAAACAAGCGAGCGGCTCTGCCTTACCCAGATACGGCCTGTTCAAACCCATTTCAAGTGCAGGTAAAACAGCCGTCTCTTCTTCCCTCATCCTTTCTTCCTGTCTCTCCTGGACTAATAGGACCCATTAGTAAGAAGCTTCTCTGCTGCTCCTGAATTACTGCACTATTTAATTGCAGCAGGAGAATGGAATGCCATAACCAGGGCTTAAATGGCATGGGTGCAATAATTGGAAGAATGATTCGGAGCTTCTCGCTGATTTCTCAAGTCTCGCTACCCCGTACCGTACTTCTAATAGCAACACAACAAAGCTTTCATGCACGTGCAACCAACCGTTGTGTGGATGATGTGGTTTGAAGTGGAATTTGTTACAATGCTTTCTCAGACTCCTGCTTCCCCTCAATCCCAGCTACTGAAGGTGCAACAGTTTCCATACATAAAACGAATGCATACAACGGTGATGCATAAAAAGAGGCTCTCCTGCTGTATTGCGTTCTACTTTAAAAGCTCTTTCTCCTTTATCCAAGAGAGCAGCTCCTCTTTTGTTCTGCATAAATGCCAATTACCTAATTCTCTCTAGCATGCAAATCAGATGAAATGAGGGCACGGCACATTGCCCACGGTGTGTGCCACGCTGCTGTTTCCACAGTGACAAGAAGGGTACCTTTTGGGACACTTCTCTACTTAACACTTTAATCAAGCTCCATTTAGAGAGAAAAAATGTAATAGATTTTTTTTTTTGCACCATTCTGAATCTCTCACTTTCTGTCTCTCTCTCTCCCTCGGTCCCCCTCTCTCCTGCTCTCTCTCTCTCTCTCTCTCTCTCCCTCAGTCCCCCTCTCTCTCTCTCCCGGTCTCCCTTTCTCCTGCTCTCTCTCTCTCTCCCTCGGTCCCCCTCTCTCCTGCTCTCTCTCTCCTGCTCTCTCTCTCTCTCTCTCTCTCTCTCTCTCCCGGTCTCCCTCTCTCCTGCTCTCTCTCCCTCTCTCTCTCCTCTCTCTCTCTCACTCTTCAAAAGCTCGTGAACCATAACAATCACTTAGCCTGCAGACCGCATATACTTCACTCGCTGCCAAAATACACACTTTGCCATCCCAAATATTATACTAAAACACTAACATTTGCGCAAAGCAAACCCACTAAGCCATTTCATATTAGTGTAAATTTCATACTTTTTTCCCCACACAAATGAAAATATTCATTCATTTTCATAGTGGGTCAGAGCGTTGCCTGCTCAATTTGGCAGATATTTCAGTGTAAACGCTCATACTGTGTGGAGGGAGAAAAATGTGAAACAGGAATGCTCCTACTGTGTCAATGTGTGACCAAGTGAGCAAATGATATTATTTACAGTTGACAGGAAATTTCTATGATTATCGTACAGTGACGGAAAGTTTGCAAAAACAAGCTTCAGACCCAGTATTGTTGCTGAACTATAATTAACTTATCTGGTCTGTTTCCTAAGTTGCCTAAAACAAAGTGATTCTCATTACAGAGCAGCCAAGTTTGGATTCACAGTGAAACAGAGCTGCACAATATGTTGCGTGTTAATCTTTATCATAATATTTGTTAATGTTTTCAATATTGATGTACAAATCTATACCAGTGTTCTGTGAGGATCCAGGTTTTCTTGGGTTGTTTTGATAAACTAGGACAATGACTTGATCCAAGAATCCAAATTCTTGTCAAACAAGTGCTGGCTAATCTTCAGTCATAACACACTACTGCTTCAGTAGTTTGTTCTAATATACAGCACAGGTATTCAGGGTTTGCTCATAAACAAAATATATCCCTACTCTTGAACATCCAACAAAGCATCAATAAATATAGTACAAAATAATAAAAAGAATATAATGCAACAGTGCCTACAGGAGGACATGTCATTGGACAGGTAAGGAAGACATTAGTCAAAGAAGGTAACTCTCAATATGATGCTACCACCTCCATGCTTCACTGTGGGGATGGTCTTCTCAGGGGAATGAGCAGTGTTAGGTTTCCAGCAAACATAGTGCTATGTGACAACTACAAAATAGTTCCATTTTAGTCTCGTTAGACCAGAGAACCTTTTTCAACATGTCTCACACATGCCATTTGGAAAACCCCAAACAGGATTTTATATGGCTCACCACTCTTTTGAAAGCCCATCCTTGTGGATTATATGAGCTATGGTTGTCATGCAAATAACTTCTCCTATCTAAGCTGTGGATCTCTCAACACCCACTTAAATATCATGGGTTATTTTGTTATATATTCATTACATATAATTCCATTAAGCCTATCTCAGTTCCAGGTTATAACCCTACAGAATGTGGAAAACTACTAACCATGCTCCTCATTCGCATGACTGCCACACCACTGAGCCTTAAGCAGCAACATGAGCAGAACATATCATAAACAGCTCCACTGAGACAAGCCCCCAGCCCTCTCTCATCTGCAATCCCCAAAGCCTGGGTACTTAGGGGAATAACAATGAAAGAGGTGTATGATAGTGGCAGAGTTACAGGCTTCGTACCCCCATAGGCCCATCTGACATGTGATTACATTTCGCAAACCCCCCATCCCAACCGCCTCACACACCGTGTCACAGACGTCCACTCCTCAGAGCGACCTCGTTAATGAGGGGCGAAGGGCATCCGCCTCACCTCTACAGGCCACAGCTCGGGCCCCGAATACTAATTGCACCAACAACCTGAAGGTTAGATAGAGAACGGCACTGAAGAGTGGGAGGATCACAGAAGAAAAAAGAAACAGTGCAACAAATGGTCCATGAAGCATCTTGTACAATAAAGCACTCCTCTGTGCAAAAGAAGTCAATGGCAAAGAGCTAGTGAGCCTTCACATGAGCCGGCACTCTTTTGTTATCTTTAAATGCTATTGACACCTCACTTAAGCGGCATCTAAAGGATAGACACACATGAGCATATTTGGACAGAGAGTCCAATTTAAGTGCTGGGTCTCTGTAATGCTGTGTGTCGTTTTGGAGAGCAAGAGTTCATGGACAGGTACATCACAGCTTACAGGAGGGAGAGGCTGAATTGCTTGAAACAACAGACTGTACCAGGGTGGAGCTGGGTGAATTTAATGGATGGTCCTTATATCCTACAGCTATCCTACAGACTGTATGTGAAAACCCTTCATGTGACTGTATGTGAAAACCCTACAGACTGTATGTGAAAACCCACATGGTTAAATTTGAACATTTTCTATTATACATAGTCGTGAAAACTACAGACTTTCCTGAATTAGAATATGTTTGTCCTTTTGCATGTATCTCAATGACTAAGTAAAGCTATAACATTTTCAATTCCAGTTAATCCCAAAAGTGAAAAGGGAGAAAATCGCATTTATAGATTTCATCCCAATTCCACTGAAAGACGTCTCATCTACCTCTACATTTATAACTTCTATAAATTTATAACATAATCTACTTGTGAAAAAAAAACAACATTACTGCCAAGTTTAAAAGAATTATAAGTTTACAACGAAAAATGAGTTCTCACTTTGATCAGCAGCGTCATCCACATTAGACTCTGTCTCACGACCACCTGTCTAACCATTAAAAATATTTACACACTGTTTTGGTCAAATAAATTTATGTTAAGAGACGTCAGAGATTATTATTGACAAAAATTTTGGTCAAAACCCCAAGTTTCTGATATCCATTGGGGTTTCCCCAAACCTCCACATATATGTTGTAAATATGTCCTCACTAAATGTCTTTTATTTGAACATAATTTACACAATCACAGATTTCATATAGTACATCAACATATCTATATCACGAGTCAGTAAGCAGCTCAACAAACTCAGCTAGGCCTACTAGTATATATTTATTAAGGTTGCAGTTAAAAGGTACAGTACAAAAATCATACCATTTTAACAGTACCTTAGAAAAATGCAATCTGAAGGTTGTATACCGTGACATTAATCTTTAACAACGCTATCAAACTGAATAGCAGTATTACATCGTCCACGGTCTTGTTTGTTCAGAGTTGAATGGGTCACATGACTGCGTCACTTAAAAGACTAAAAAGATGTCATAAATTGTGAATATCTCCGTTTTCTCAGGCAACTGTAACTCACATGAGCAACCTCCTGGTGCGTGTGCAAATACATCTCGCGTGAAGTTAAATTGGTAAAAAAAAATACATCCTCTTTTTCAGACCTTAAAAAAGCGTCCTGCTGGGATTTCTAAATTTGAGAAATAACTTTAGTTTCGTTATGATGTGTTAATGTTTTAATACTGCATCATGTGTATGCATGTTTGCACTGCTTTAACCTTTCTCTGTAATTTCCACCTTCTCGCACACCAATTGGTTGATTATAAAAGGCTTGAAGCAACTATTGGCCAAATTCCTCCCTCTTAACCGTTAGTCTTCTCTCAGCAAGTGCATGAATGTGACGCGCTGTTGTGTACAGTATCAAACAGTTGCTTGAAACTAGCAGCAAATGACAGCTGTCCTGAGTCGAAACAATTCCCATTACCATATAAGGTAATTTTATATTTCATGTTATTACATTGCTTCGTATTACACGGCCATTCAAATGTGTCAGTGATGGCAGAAGGTACACTCATAGCATCTGATATTTTATGTTATTCCATGGACATTCAAAAGAATGTAGGAATTTATACACATTTATGTGGTGCTAATAGTGTCTGTGTTAATGTATTAAAATCTACAGTCATACTAACACTGTTTTGAATACTATTAAGACACAAAAAAGGTGTCCTATTTTCTTGGAAAACCAGCATATGGTCACCCTAACTTTTGTGATGTAATGTTACCCACATCAGGGACAGTGATCTTTTATTTATTTATTTATTTATTTATTTATTTATTTATTTGTTTGTTTATTTTCTTGCAACAACTCCAATCATTGAACATATTTCAGATCATGTTGCTTTTCTCTTGACTTTATTTACACATGTGGCCTTGAAGTAATCAGATTACATTACTTTCATATTGTGATACTTGGATTACGTTACTGATGACATTTTTTATAAAGTAATTTGTAACTGTAATGGAATATAATTTTAAAGCAACCCTCCCGACCCTGTAACAAACTAAAATATGTTTATTCATTCATTCATTCATTCCTGATCTGTTAACATGATGTGGCACATCCTCCTGATAAACTAGCATAGCACAGACAGGAAATACGCTATACCCTGATTCTGAATACTATAGTCACTTGCAGTCTCAGTCTTAAACTCTGCATTTCCAGGAAAGAAAAGCAAATTATGTGGCAGCTCTATAAACCCATATCTCACCCAGCATCACACTGCAGCAATTAAATGCTCTGCTGCAGTTTAGCTTCGGTCTTTATAATTGTGATTCTGCACTAATAACGAATGCTTCAGCTGGATCGAACTGAGCACTGGTAATGTTGGAGACGTGTGATTTTCATATGAAATTCTTCTCATGTACCACTGTTGTATACGTGCACATAAAATGTCTGTACAAACTACTCTACGAGCTCCATTGCTGATTGTCATATAAATGATTCATAGTTAGGAAAAAGACAGCAATTAATATTCAGCTGTTTGGTGTTAGTGTTTACGCCCCCATTTGCTTTGACCACAAAGAGCTTGTGGAGCAATCCATCACCATTGCAGTTCGCATGCAGAGGGAACAGGGTATTTACCATACAGAGAGAGGGGAGGGAGAAAGAGAAAGTGAGAACAAGACAGAGACAAACAGGCAAATGGATATACAGAATGGGTGTCTGAGAAACAGAGATTCTCTGAGAAAGTAGTTCTGCTTCATCTCTCAGTTCCGCTTCATGTTTAAGGTTAAATGACACAGACCCACAAGTGTAATGATTGAAATTTCAGTCTTTCTACTTCAAGAGAGGAAAATAGCAGAGGTCAAGAATTCATTGCAACATTACATACACCAAAAACATTACATAATGCCAAGAGATGTTATGGTTTCCCAGCTTAAGAAGCAATATTGATGAAATTGTCATTTTTATAAAGGTTCTGCAGAACATCTCAGTTTATAATGGCTGTCATTTCCACATCCACATCTGAACAGATATACTACCACTATCGCAGAGGAGACATTTTTTTTTATTCAGGCTAGAAAAGTTTCTGACAAAATGTAAGATCACAGTAACTAAATAGACTAAACTAGTGATGCTGGAACTAGCACTGGAATCTTAATGATTGAAACAGGGGAGATGGGATATCAGTTTTAGACCTGGACAGGCTGTGGACAACTGGGAAACACCTCAATCAAAGGGGACCCAAACTTTACTAACACACAGCGTAAGGACATTTTCACACTTAGTCCAAATACTTGCGTCCACACACAGAACCAATTCTGGGCTCGTTTAGGGGAGGAGCTCACAAGTTTGCTTCCACATAGAAGAATTTCTTCCAAAACGTGGAACAATTGCACAATAGCATGTTTGTTTTGCAAATCCCACCTCCGCCCTGTGTGCATGAAGTTTGCATGTTCTCCTGTGCTTAAGTTTCTTCCTTCAGTCCAAATAAATGTGCTGAAGGCTGATTGGAATTTCCAAACTGTCCTGAATGGGTGTGTGAGTGTGTGTGTGATTATGTACGGGTTGTGCACAACCTGTCCAGGTTGTCTCCCGCATTGTGCCACGAGTGTCCTTGGATAGGCTCCAGGCTCCCCCATGACCCTGTGTAGGATAAACTGTATGGAAAATGGATAGACTTTTGCGCACACAGGTTTGCAAAATGGTAAGCACTTTAGTAGGCACTAAATTGCTGCTTTCTGTTTTATCATTTTCAGTTGGCACTCAAGCAGTGAAGAACAGCACTTTTTAGATGCATGACATGCCACTGCGCAGGAATACTTACAAACAAGGAGCTGTTCTCATATAAGATTTTTAACCATGTAGGCCGACATGAAGTACGCTTCTTTTAGTGATGCTCTCAGTACAAGCACATTATGATCCATCCCCCACCATCGCAAAACTTAAAACAGGACGAATCATGAATCACTCACGTAGCAATGACAGTGGATCGCTTCCACACCTGACGCAGACCACACCACGGGTCAGTTGAAACAAGCACTTTGAAGAGGACCAGGGATCATGATCCGGAAGTATGAAAACGACCTAAAGCTCAGGATAAATAACTTTGGGTGGTTTTCACACTGGGTGCTTTTGCTGTGGTCCAAACTCGAGGGCGAATGCTCCTGCAACATTCTACAATATTGTTCCTGTTCCTACTACAATATACTTTAAAAAACAATATTTCTCTTAATAACTACCTTTTGAATCATGTTTGGCAGTCATCACGTTCATATTTCTTACACTTGGGAACTGATTTCTCTCCCGATACCTGTTTAGTGGTCTTAAAATGCGTGTTGCCTGTGGTGAATCTGTCATGGTAAATTGTATCCTTCACAACCTCCAGCATGAAAAGACAGATGCTGGAAAACAAAAAAAAATATATCTTTCAAGAGATCCCTATAATTTAAACTGATCTTATCTTACCCCATGGGAATATGTTACATGTACTGCTTATCAGAGGAGGCAACATTGGACATGCACCAGAGTTATCGTGTTATTCGTAAACAATACCCAGTGGCCTGTATCTATTTATGTATATAGGACAGCAAAGCCTTATTCTAACTCTGCCCCTAGAGATATCCATCTATTCTCATTGAGAATATCTATTTTTTTTAGGTTTCTGTAAATACAGTCTCCCTCTCTCTCCTGTTTCCGATGCATTGTTTTCTCGTTCTCTCTTTCTCTCTACCTCCCTTTCTTTCGCACTCCCTCTTGTCTTTTTTGCTGGCAGGATGTCTGTTCCATACTCTGCTGGGGATCTGAACACAGTTGTATCCTTGTTCTGCATGCTTTCCACAGCTTTTCAAGCATCACACACAACAAAGACACCCAATACAAAAACAAAGGCAAAAAAAAACAGGCTCAGGTTACTGTTCAATTAATTCTGGGCTATGACATGTAAAGTCAACCTGTGCTTCAGAGTGGTTAAGATTAGCAAAAAAACGCAATAGTAGAAGGAAGCAGCGGGCACATAATCGTAAGTGCTGTCAGACAATCTCGAGTGAAAAGGCCATTTTCTCAAATGTCAAGTTTCAATATTAAGGGAAACAGCAGTAAAATTTGAGCCAGCACTGAGGCGATTGGAGTTTGCTTCTCCTATTGGGCTGTGACATCATTCTGCTCTACTCTGCAAAAATAGAAGGCGATGCAGTTGTAAGGTAATATATGTGAAATGCATTAGGTGGACTTGAATGACATGGCACACCTGTGTAAAGCTATCAGTGCTCACTAAAGAGACTTTTCCAGGTAG
The DNA here is from genome assembly GCA_022414735.1 of Noturus placidus. Classification (NCBI taxonomy): domain Eukaryota; kingdom Metazoa; phylum Chordata; class Actinopteri; order Siluriformes; family Ictaluridae; genus Noturus; species Noturus placidus. Next base: position 75,045 of record JAFFST010046365.1, on the reverse strand, counting down.
CTGTGTTGTTTGTCTCAGCCGAATCTGGTGATTAAAGGTAGAAGTGAAGCTCCTAGCCTTGTCATACACCCAGCTCTCCAGCAGAGCGAGAGATTCCCTGGCTCACCATGTCTTTCCTAAATGCTGCTGTGAGTGCTTTACGTCTCCTCGTAAAAAACGTGTCTATGCTGTCAAGCGTGGTATGGTGTTTTGCCTGAAGCACCCCCTTGTTTGTCAAACTGTTTCATGTTACATTGTCATTAGCCACCTGTTTGCTCGGCAGTGCCAGACATTCAACATAACAATACAGGCCCCAAAATCAACCAGCTCTGATTTATGGCTCATTTTTTTCAGTCTTGCATAGATAAGACTCCTGGCTGCAGGTGACTTTCTCAATTACATCAGTTTAAGTCAGAGATAGCAGCGTCATCGTGGCCCTCGACTGTGTGCACACCTGCACCTGGACTGAAGCGACCTAGACTTTGTCCAGCTTTTGTCTAGACGTGGTGTATCACCTCTTTCAGCACCTAGCGCAGGTGCAAAACCTGAAACGCTCGATCCTCAGCTAATGAGGCTCTTCTCTTCTTTTGAGGAGGCCTACCTTGCCAAACATGACAGGAAGTCAGGTTCTTTCCTATCAACTGCATCCCAAATATAAACACAAATACTTATATATTTATTTACTTACTTGTTTCTCTATTCTGATTGGTCAGAAGGAGTCTGCAGTGAGAGCACTTTGTAACAGTCAGCAAGATTTCTGATACGAGAAAGTCTTTAGGACAGAAGGACAAGAAGGACAGGTGGGGTTTTTTTGTCTTATTAAATTGAAGTGAGAGAGAGATTTTCTCGTGGACTTTGCCCAACATTATAAACAGTTAAGAAATATGGTGTGTTATTTGTTAATAAACGTGACAAAATGCAATAATTGGAAAATTGGTGTGGTATAAGTTATAAGTTAAAAAAAAAAAACATGTATTGGGAAATAATGAACTTCAAGTTGGTAACAGCAACCCGTCTGTGAATATTTTCCCATAACAGCATGCCCCACTGTGTTTTATTCCTTATTATAAATGAGTCCAGAATTTATGTAATGCAATTTGTTAGCCTAATTGCAGCAAGACGCAAAGCAAATTGGCAGTAAGATCTGTCTAATAAATCTGACTAAGTTTCCTCCTAACTCCTGAATGAATAACGTCATGAATATATTCAAACTTGTTGTAACAGCTGACAAGATGTTGGCACACTGAGAGCAGGAAATGCTTCACCAGGCTACATATTTACAGCTTGCGAACAAAAAAAAAAAAACACTAAAACCTTCTAACTTCCTACCAAGCAGTAAATCATAAACTATATGGAAATGAGGTTCAAAGTTCTCGCTTTCTGAACTACTTCAAATTTAAGAAAAATCAGCTCTTAGCAGGCTGGAGTCAAATGCATGTGCTGAATCAGTAGAATATGTCAGGGGTGGGCAGAAGTGCTGATTAGCAGGAAAGCCATATGCTCAATTGAAAGTAGAGTCCTTCAAAGTAGAGATGCTGCACGGGAGCATAGCATCTCTCTAGTGCTGCTCCTGCTGCTGGCCTTCACCCACAGAGCTGTACGACCCAGTCAGTCGACTCTTTCTAACAGCCAAGGGTGGATTGTGTTACCCTCAAGTCAAATGGACCAGAACGCAGAGGAAACAGTAGTGAAAACCACATCATCCTGATGAAACCCATCAAATGAAACCAGGAACAGACATTGACAGTCAAACGCTGGGACTCTCACACCCACTGTGCCTCTGTATGTGCAATCATTAACGCCTTAGAGGTTTTAATATATAAATACTCCAGTGACTGGAGCAAACAGGCACAGCACCAAACTTGGTGCTAAATTTAGAACATTTTCCATGCGGTGGCAAAGTCATAGAGCGTCAAAAGCAGTGTGAGGTGCCGCCATCAGCAGCACTGGACACCTCTCGGCCTGGGTATTTCAGGTCAGCCTCCAGTCAGAAAACACAAGCACACGAGGGGGGAGTTAAGTGGCAGAACGGTAATGCCAGGGAGAACAGAGTACAGTTCTCTCTCATTAGAAAGTGGCCCAGCAAATGATAAGAGGAAAAGAAAAGTTCACTCTTCAGCTTTGTCCTTTTCTGCCCTACTAGCTGCAGCTTTTCTGACAGCGTTTATTAGCCTGAAAAAGAAAAGCGATGAGAAGGGCAAAAGGGTCAAGCACAGGAAGAGGCAGCTGATACACTTCATTTAACGACACTCCAAAGTCAGCTCAGGATCTATCAACCAAGACTTTATAGCAATGAAAGAGTGCGAGCAAAAGCGAGAGAGAAGATTAGTCAGAGATTGAGAAATGTGCATAATTCATACAGCCGTTACCAGAGATGATTTCTTAAGAGAGAGATCAGAGTCATAATCTAAAATGAGCCCCAATGGAGACTTAGTAGGCGAGTTCCACAGGAGATTCAGAGCTCGGGCCTTTACTCTCTCATAGCACGTTTTCTCTTAATGACACTCCTCCTCTCCTCCACAACCAGTAGCCTGTGGCCTCCTCCCACTGGACACCAGCAGATGCAGGCCATGCAAATGCAGCAGCAACAGAGCAGGCACTTTCCTAAAATAATAATTAACTGTACAAAAAAAATCCCCTAGAGCCACCTTCGTACTCAATTATTCTTGGTCTCTTTACACTTTTCCCCCCATTCAGTCCCAGAATAGCACGGCACCCATATTTCAAAGTGAAGTGGTGGAAATGGTTACGTCAAGAAGTCCAGCAGGTCCATTAACTTGCCTTCACCTGCCAGGCACAGTGACTATGAAAAGAGCAACAGCTTGGCAGCTGGCATTAAAACGTCTTCATCAAGCAAACTCACGCTAAACCTTGTTGACATCACTGATTCGATATCTCACATCCCTCCCACCGGCATGAATACTATATTATTCTTCATGATACTGTACTCCAAGGCCCATGGGCTCCCATTATACATCCTGCCAGTGTCGCATCTAAACAAATACAATGATGCCTTTCATCTATTCATCAAACTAATGCTTGTGCTCTGTGTAATGGATAAAGCAGTAAGGATTCTCAAGTTCTTCAGTGCTTGTGGAAATGATCTATTTCAGAGATATCTGATATGCTGTTACCCTTGGCAATCATATCATAAACACAAGGGTAAATAACACCCTCTCTGACACAAAGAATCTGAGCACACGTCCCTGATAGGAACACTAACAGACAAAAATAACCTAGTTTCCCTTTCCCGCAGTCATCATTATTGGAGAGACTGCAGAGCTGAGAATGCACACCATTATGCAGTGACAGTCCCACCCATGGTAAATGGAGAGGCAACAACACAACAAATAATGCACTAATATGGCCTTTCTGCTCCATATGAATGTCAAAAGACCATGCTGTAATATATACAAAAGTAAACAATATTCTGGTGCATGTAGCAACCGGAGAAATAATACTAATGAGAAAGGTATGCTACTATTTTAATTAGCCTTCTGCTCAGTTAATGGTCAAACTAATGAAGTAACAATAACTGGACAAGACATGATCTATTCTTAGACAGCTTTTTCCCTCCCATCTGACTTTCAGCAGAAGTTCTTTAAGAGTTTCTGAACTGGAAAGAAGTGACCAAAGTAAGGGGCTCACTCTGATTCGATTCCTCGCTAATTAGTGCTGCTTGCTGCTCAGTACATGGTAATGGAATCCAGGGGATTCATCGACTGGATGCACCGTGTTTAAGGTGTGCAAATTACCCAGGTTTCCTGTTACCACAGACAGACCGAGAGCTCATTGGGTCTCTTGACTCGGAGTAGCACAATGAGTCAGAAAGGCACTGCACCAGATCGGGGTCATGTACAAAGAAACAGAAAACCGTACAAGCGTTTAACTAAAATGCTGCACACAAACCGGACGAGTTGTTCAATGAGTAACCAGGTCTTAATTTCTTTTATACACCTTTTTCATTTCCTATGCTCTTTGTGAACAATTCAAAGGGCTATGGATTGTAAAAGGCTTGGGTATTGATTTCATTTCCTCACCAGAATTGAGAAAAACTAGATGGTTAGGATATAGATTTTGAGTTAATAAGGAATTTAGAGGGTAATCATACAAAAAAAAGAGAAAGAAATAAAAAAAAGTATACTGCTGTAAAATTGCTTCTGTTCTTTCACACTGCCAGGAAAGCAGGTGCTTCAGGTCATCTGTCGCAGAAACCATCGTCGTTTATTGACACATCACAGAATGCACCAGCAGATGCGGTCTGGGGCCAACGTATCACCTCCGCAGAGCTTTAATCTTGCCTGGTGACCTGACAGAGGCAGTAGATCTGGCTTTAGGCCCTTTGAAGCTCGGAGCTCCATTAGCAATCACGGCTAAGCCAGAACCCTGCTGCACGTCCACTCTCTTCTCAAACACTAAATAAGGGTGGGTTGAAACATGGATGTCTCTCGTCTGAGAGCTTCTCCATCTCAGATGACTTCAAGGGCGTGATTTGGGCTTTGATGCTCGGCATGGTGATGGCTGACACTGTCAAAAAAACATGGGTGTTCCTTACTAAAACAACAGGAGCAACAAACTCCCTGTGATGATTCTCACGCCGCACCTGTGGACGGTTCACTGCTTCTCCTTTATCTTTTCCAGCAGCAGCTGCTGCTGTTGGATCACATGTCCGCCTGACGCTCCCTCTCATCGCTGCCGAGACAGCCTTTTTTCTCTGGAAAATTCAGGGAACCTTAACCAAGCGTACAGTAGTTAGCAACAGAACAATTCCCAATTTGCATGAAGTAACAGGCTGTTTATTCAACAAACTGGACTGTTACTCCAAAGTCATTGTGAACTTTACAAAGACGCTCAGAGTTCCTTGATATCTACATCACACATCATCAGACGGTCACAGTCATCTTGGCGGAACAGCATCTGTGTCTGAAAAGAAGCCGTCTAGTTTTCTACGTGCTGCTGCACATGTTTGGGAGAAGCCATGCAGATTACAATGGCCAACTGACAGCGAGGTAAACAAACAGGGTCATCTAATGTTTACACCCTGCTGAGTCAAATTCATATTCCTCAGACATGATTCTCATATTAATATCACGATGACAAGCAGTGAGCTCTGCCCAACAAGGACAGATTACTGCACACACACATACACACACCTCTCTCCGATACTCCAATGACCAAGACAGTTGTCTCAAACTTTCCTATTGCCATTTAAGGAAATAAAATGTCATGGTAAAAATACCAAGAATATACTAAATGCTCCAAAGCATTCTCTCTTAAACCTGACCAACAGTGGCTCAATTATTACAATGGCGAATCCTCCATCCATCCATCCATTTTCTGTACTGCTTATCCAACACAGGGTCGCAGGGAGCCTGGAAACTATCCCAGGGGACTCTGGGAACAAGGCAGGAGACATGCTGAACTGGGTGTATAATGGCTAAACATATAACATAGACACATATAACATACATGTAAACCATTACTACAAGCTGACACAATATGGAATAATAGAAAAGAGCACAGTCAATTACTAGCCTATAAACACTAGCCTATAAAGACTGGTCCCCTTCCCTAGCACTCCTTTTCATCTCTCTTTAATAAGACTGCAGTTTACTTCAATTACTTCAGTGCCAAACGTCCTGCAGCAGCTTCCTAGCTAAATAAACCGCCAAGCAGGGAACATGGCACCGGAGGGCAGTCGCACAAGTCTGCGCTTCATTTCAGGCTTCATGAGTCCACCTGCCAGTCTGCTACAACCACAGCATCCACTCACCCAGACAAGCTGCTCAACCCCTTGCTTATATTAAATACCGCATGACTTAGAGCGTATAACACTCTATCAAATCAAATGGCCTATGGTTTGATGAGAAAATCAAGTAGCAGGCTTATGTCTTGCCTCTTGAACGATTAACAGTGCAGTTTAGATGTTTGCAAATGAAAAAGAATGCATGCCAAGCACAGAAGTGTTTTGATTTTATTAAGATGAATTATTTTGCCGAAAAATAGCTATCTAGGCAATGTAACAGCCAGGCATGTAGTACTTGAGTCTTGTACATCCACCCTAAGTCATATTATTATTATCAATCAGAAGCTCCGCCCACACTGATGGCTATTGTACACTTAGCTGACTACAAGGCTCAGAATTTTGAAAGTTGCAACCTAATTGGATTTTGACACATCTGTGTATGTTACCTGCCATGGACTGGTTTGGGATGGGAAAACATATTTATAAACACTGTGACTCAACGAAGATATAGTTACAGGATTAAAAGAAAGTCACAACTGATCTGACTCTGTTTAGTCACAAAAATGGGGCGAATGTCAACATTTTTAATGACTTCTAACTTGATATGGACTTGGGCTTATGAGATTTGGACTTTGAAATGGTCTTGAACAATTTGACTTGAAAACAGGACCTGACCTGGACTTGAATGGCAGTTCACAGACATTGCACATGACTTGAGTAGCAGCTCACAGACTTTGGACTTGACTTGAGTGGCAGCTCACAGACTTTGGACGTGACTTGAGTGGCAGCTCACAGACTTTGGACTTGACTTGAGTGGCAGCTCACAGACTTTGGACTTGACTTGAGTGGCAGCTCACAGACTTTGGACATGACTTGAGTGGCAGCTCACAGACTTTGGACATGACTTGAGTGGCAGCTCACAGACTTTGGACTTGACTTGTGTGGCAGTAGCCAGATCCAATGGATTTATGCTAAGATAAAGTATGGGGACCTGCTGGTTTGTACACTGGCTTGAACACCAAGAAAAGTTGATTATATTGCAGGGAACTGTCAGTCGTAGAACATCCCCTGATCACTGTCAATGTGTCCTTGAGCAAGGCACTCAACTCTATTTTGTTACAAAAGTGTTGTGTGATTTTCCCCAACAGCACACTAAAAAAGATCAGTGGCAGCCCGGTAGCTCATTGGCACTGCTGTGTACAAACTGAGAAAGTAGTATACTGCATGTCACTTACAGAAGAACAATCTTGTTCTTACGGGCAGAGCCGGTAATCTCTAACACAATTTTACTAGGAATGATTGAAATCCACATTGATTGGTGCGGCTTGGAGCACTGCTTTAACACCAGTGATCGACAGCCTCAGAGTTAGCAGCAGTATTCCACGGGTAAATCCTATGTCTTGAGGTAATATCATGGCAATACACTGTAAGTAAATAAAAGTGACAAATTACTGAATAAGTCATGAGCTGACACTGGCAGCATTCATACTCCCTCTCCTTCTCCTTATTCCTCTCTCGCAGCTTCAGGACTGCCTCAGGTATCTCTGTAAAAAGGTTGTTGTTTTTTTGTTTTGTTTTTTTATTTCCTCTATTTCTATATTTATTTTGTTGATGAAACCGTGACAAAGTAATAGGCAAATGAGAGTGCATAATGTAACCGGTAAACATAGGCTGTAAATCTTGCCCCCAGCTGTTGCGCAGAGGTAGCACTGCTGCTAGGGAATCACACCAAACGCTGTCTATTTGTTATTATGCAAAGCTAAATGAACTGACAGAGAAAATCGAAATGCATTCCAACCTAATGATAATGGAGTCGCCGTGTACGACAGGGCCACAATTCCTCATTTTACTACCCCGCATTTGCATTTTACTTAACGTGAAAAATGTTTCGGCACTGCGGAGGAAAATAAATTTGAAGAGCTGTGCGGACGACTTGCTGATTAGCCGCTGCTAGACAAACCTGGCCCTTGACAAGGACAAATTAAATAACAACCTTAAAATATGCAAAATAGAATCATGAAAGTAAGATAGTCTAATTAAAATGGTCCATTTTCTACATCAGGTGCTTGCTAAGGTTTTAAACACCTCCTTAGAGCAGAGTGTGAAATGGCCTGAAATTCTCTTTAAAAGGTTGAAATCAAGTGAATCAGATCAGAAATAGGGCAACAATTTACTTAAGAAACTCGCATGTTTTAAATCATGGATTGAGATGGAGGACTTATATATGATCTATTATGTATATGATGATGTTTGGGGTTGGAAGGACTGTGTTTGATGCTGATGGTGACATAAGTTCAAATCTTATGTCACTATTTATGCAGGGAACTCTCAGAGCTCTTCCAATCTATATGTGAAGAAAACATTCCTGGACGTCACAGAAATCTTATGATTGATTCATAATTAATTAATAAGGGTTAGTTAGTTTACTTTATTATCCATGTTGTGGAAAATCCTCTCTGGCTTCACCATACAATAAATTCACAGGCAATATATAAATATGCATAAAGGACAGAAGGGTCAAATTTATTTATTTATTGTATTTATTTAATACGTATTTAATCTTTACCTTGAATGGCATCCCATAGTTGGAGTGTATTTACAGCCCAAAACATGTGTTTCAGTGTGACATATTGTGGTTTCATAATCTTTACACTGCTCCACACTTGAGCAGATATTGCACTTGAGCAGATACACATGAGCAGATATTTCGGCATACTCTGCCCCATGCGCCTCTCACTGTCCAAATAGTGCGTAAAATTTGCGTAATTTCATCTGTTCATCTGATGTACACAATTTGGGTATGAGCTCCTCACTAAATGCTCATAACTCAACTCTGAATACAGCCCTAACTGTGGAAATCTATTTATTTTACCTATGGCCCTGTGTTCCTCTGTGAGCTGAAGCAAGGTGTGTTGGTTTAAAAGCCGGCCATGAGTGTGCTTGTTTGTTTAAGCTGCAGATTATGCAGCTGATAAAGCCTGGCTCACAGCAGAGAGATGACAGGAGAAGAGAGAAGCAGAAAGCCTGCTACGATCCCAGTTCACAGCCCACTGTCCACTAAATACCATTCAGCCAATCACCAGCACATAAGCCTTCACACACCCTCTCCCAGTCTACTGGAACCAGAGAGACCAAGCCTGCACTCACAATGAGGGATTTAGAGTCCTGCTGCTGGGCCAAAACGTGAAAAACCTAGATTTCATTAATCCCTAGAGCTAGTGGAAAAAAGCAAACCTGATAGATTCCACCCTAGAAGGTTGTAGGGTGCCTTGGGCTTTGCTCTCATCACTTATTTCTGTGTGTGAAAACAGCACAGTGCTTCCAGTGCATCACCTGGCCCTTTTTGCTTCTTGGGCACACATGGGTCTCCACATAAAGCTAACATGGAGGAAATGTGCGAGCAGCTTCAACAAGGTGCTACTGGCTGTAATGACTGTCTGTGAACAAAAGTAACATGGAACAGAGTGCAGTCTGACAATGATAAATTTTTTCTTTATATAGATCAGGCTGAGAAGGTGAGGTCAACCACAGTGTGCTTTACTTTCTTGCAGTTTTACATAACAGATATTTTGTAATAATCTCTCGAGTGAAGTAATGAATAGTTGTCTAGTACATCTTACAGTACATTTAGTAATAAGTTAATCATTAGTTTGCTGATGAAAAACTGTCAGTAAATCTCCACAATCTTGACTCTAGACTGTTTAATGTTCTACACATTTTTGCATAAAGTGCACGTGCAGACGTGTGATAACAACACAAGTACAGTACAGTACAATAACTCGTAAGACAATAGGACAGTGGAAAGCCTTAATTGCATCTGTGGATGCAGTGGCGAATGTTGTTGACTATCAAAGGTTTACCAATGTATTCCCGAGCCCATGTCAGGAAATCCACTACAGACTCATGACGGTTAAGTGACTAGCACTGACCAGTACACAGTGTTAGTGTGGAAGTGTCCGATATAAATGGTAGTGCAAATAATAGGTGCCAAAGAGTAAAAATTGTAAACATAACATGCTATGACTTAGTATTCAGCAGATTAGCTTATACCAAATATGGACATAGCAGTTACTGCAGTAGCAGCCAGGTAAAGTGTTTAATAGTGACAAGAAATTAAATAGAATTTTTTTTTATAAGTATAGTAGCAGCAAAAATGCAATAGAGTCAATGCAAGAATGTGCAAATATTTCAATGGGAGTGGGATGGTGTTCAGAGTGTGTGTGTTTGTGTGTGTATCAGTCCAGTCTCTGAGTACTGAGGAGTCTGATGGCTTGGGGGAGGAAGCTGTTAGACAGTCTGGCCATAAGCGCCCGAATGCTTCAGTACCTTTTTCCACATGGCAGGAGGGTGAAGAGTGTGTGTGAGGGGTGTATGGTGTTGTCACAATGCTGGTGGTTTTGCGGATGCAGAATGCGGTGTAAATGTCTACAGTATGATGGAGGGAATAGAGACCCCAATCTTCTCATCTGTCCTTACTATCCACTGCAGAGTCTTGCTATCCGATATGGTGCAATTTACATTTACTCATTTAATAAATGTAACAACGCGACTTACAAATGAGAGCACACTCACACACCAATGGTAGCAGAGCTTCCATGCAAGGTGCTAGCTTGCCATCGGGTTCAGTGTCTTGCCCAAGGACACTTCGGCATGGGATCACCCGGGCCGGGATTCGAACCACCAACCCTACGAATAGTGGATTAGTGGACAACCCGCTCTACCGACTGAGCCACAGCCGCCCATAATTTCTGAAACAGGTATTGATGCAGCTGCTCGAGATGCTCTCACTGGTTCCTCTGTAAAACGTGGTGAGGATGAAGGGTTGGAGATACGCTTTTTTCAGCCTTTGCAGAAAGTAGAGACGCTGCTGGGCTTTCTTGGCTATGGACCTGGTGTTGAGGGACCAGGTGAGGTTCTCTGTTAGGTGAACACCAAGGAATTTGGTGCTGTTGACGATCTCCACCAATGCGTCGATGTTCAGCGGAGAGTGGTCGCTCCATGCTCTGCTGAAGTCAACAACCATCTCTTTTGTTTTGTCCACATTCAGAGACATGTTGTTGGCTAGTCCGTTAACTGCTGCACCTCCTCTCTGTATGCTGACTCATCGTTCTTGCTGATGAGACCTACCACAGTCATGTCATCGGCAAACTTGATGATGTTTTGCACATAGACAACAAACCGTAATAAAATTTTAGACTTCTAAGGACTTCTAGGTCTTAATAGCCTAAATTTGTAACAGATCTTGAATGGAGTTTGAATGCAGGCTTCTCACAATATTTGCTAGTATCGTTAATGAATTTTTACCATATTTAAATCTGTAATTACTGAACAGTGATGAAGGCACTTCATCACAAAGTTCATTTATCATACAGTTGTTTGATTTCCATATTAAGTGAGCTCTGTTCTGAGGAAGCTGTTGACATAACTGGGTTAAACAGATCCAATATTTCTTTTTTTGATTGCAAAAAAACCCTAGTGAGGAAAGAAGTGGCTAAAAAAAAAGAGTACAGCGAATATAAATACATTCCACTATTAAATCTATATAACTTCTAAAGAGTTGGATGTCAAGTCCGTCCCTCACAGTCTTGATCACAGTAGCATGGTTAAAGCAGTTATACTGTATTCAAGATGCACCACATTTTAGTCCAGACAGGAAAAGTTAATCAACCTATCTACTTATAAAGAGTTGGATGATGGAACCATCCAAAGCACTTGATACCATGTCAATATTTGAACCAGTTGCACCAGTATTATTAGTGCAAACAGTGAAAACCACATGGATCCAAAATGGACTCTTGTTTTTCAGTCCTAGCTTCAGAATCATCATTAGACTGAATGAGCTGAAAACAGTATAATAACTGACTAGTTGAGCAAACCTGTTCCAGCTTGGAAATGCTCCTGTGCACAAAGCGAGGTTTATTAAAACATGGTGTGCAAAGGTTGGTGTGGAAGAACTCAAGTGGCCAGCCCCTGACCTCAACCACACTAAACATCTTTGGGATGAATTTGAAAGCACACCACGCCTTCCCACTTGACATCAGTGCCCAACCTCACTATTGCTCTTGAGGCTGAATGGCCTCAAATCCCCACAGCTACACTCCAAAATCTAGTGGAAAGCCTTCAGGAAGGAGGTTATTATCACAGCAATGAGGGGCTCATGGTTTTAGAATGGGCACATATGGGTGTGCTGGTCAGTGGTCCACATACTTTTGGCCATATGGTGAATCTACACTTTGAATTAAAAATCACTTCTACAAAGGCCATAAAGATAATTCAATGCTTGCGGAAAAATAAAAAAAAAGCCGTGAACCATAAAGCTAACACATTGCAGAGATATTTTCTAAGCTGCTTAGTCATACATTACAACTCATTCTCTCAAGCTTCTGGAAATAGCCATAAATGAGCTGCGAAACTATTGAGAAGCCACGTCAATAAACACAGCTACAGTATATTGTACTCTTAGTTAGTTTATCACTCCTCAATAATCTTTCCCTCCTGCCCCCTAGCTGCCAACAATCCATACCGCTTTATAACCACAGGCGGGCCAAATTAATGGCAAGATCATTTATAAAGCCGTGGTCTTTCACTGTTAATTACATTGTATAATTTCTGCTCCAATATTCATCAACTGCCTCTTTTGATAGACATAGCGGTATTAAAACCCCAGTATGTAATTCTATGATCTGCACAGCAGTGTATATAATGAGCAATAAATCAACTTTCATTTACTGTCTTTTGCGAGCTATTAATCTTTGCTGTGTTACTCAGAGTGTAACACTGAGGCCAGCTGTCTCACTGCAACACGCACTCACAACCTTCATATCTTTCATGGATATGAATGCACATCGTCAACACGGCTCAAAGCAAATCAATGGTGCCAATCAAAAGATCAAGTCTAGGTGGCATCTTTTCCCTATGTAGGGCTTTTTTCTCCCCTTTACCCAATAAACTTTCTCCTCACACCTTCACCTCTAAGTAGGACTGTGATCTCTCACCGTGTTCTCAGATGACTCGTAAGAGCATGTTCGACTGAACTCGAGTGTCTGATAATCAGAACATCGTCTTCACACCTGAGTGTTTGGAGCTAGAATTTAGTGCGACGGGAAAGAGAAGCATAGGGTAATTGAGGTATGGTTGTGAAAAAAAACATGGCTATGAGAGCTGAGAAATCAGAACAAAGCCAGACTGAAAGCTGAGCGGGAAGAAAGCAAGAAACAGATGGGGGGAAAACGAAATTAACAGTCCTGCACAGCATTTTATATGAGAATATGCATATTTTAAATGCATATATACAACCGCAACAAACTTTTCAAATATGAGAGCTGCAACAATCTCTGAAAAAGTTGGGACAATCAGTGTTTACAGCTGTGTAACATCACCTTTTCTTTTAATAACACTTATAAAGCATTTGGGTGCTGGCTGAAGACACCAGTTGGTGTCTTTTCCCCCATTCATCCATTATGTATTTCTTCGGCTGCACAACTGTACGGGATCTTCGTTGCCTCTCAATCGGAGATAGGTCAGGACTGCAGGCAGGCCATGCTAACACCCACACTCTCTGCTTACGCTCTCTGCTTTGTGTTTTGATAAATATTCTGCTACAATTTACTGATTTTACTAAAAATGCTTCAGCGGTTGCACATTGCTGCTATACAGGAAAATGTATTTTTGTTAATCATTTGACATTTTGACATGTATACAGTATATACACCATAGTGCTGTTGAATTATCAGATCTGACGAGTATGTTTTTCTGTAAAAGTCTGTAGTTCCAGCAAATTCAATATCACACTTTTATATTTATGTTTTCATTCTAATCCATTAGCTCGGAGGTCTTCAACAGGGGGTCCACGAAGGTACTGCATGAGGGTCGCGAAAGTTTTGGTACCAGTTTGATATAACACAATTTCATACAATATATATAATTAGGGGGTCCGCTCCATCTCGCCATCAGTTTGGGGGTCTTTGGCCTGGAAAACGTTGAAGACCCCTGCATTAGCTAATTCACATATGGTGGCCACTCCGCATAATTTACTACAATAATTAAAAAATGTGTCCTATTTATTCATTTTTCATCGAGACACAGCACACCACCCCATCGCTATTATTTTCCTATAACAGCACCTTACGTATTATAAAGCATACCCTCTAAACATTCTCTCAACTAACTGCTTTCTATCAGTCACAACTGCGTTAAAATCACAACTGCTTTTATCCACCCAATGTTTGAATTTCAATAAAAAACAGAATACATGACTTATTTATTTATTTGCTTTCTTCAAAAGAGTAAAGAACTCTAAACTAGAATACAAAAGACTAACTGCATACTAAAGCTTCCCTGTGGCACAGGCTTACACATTTCTGTTTCTAGAGTCATATATTTCAGCCAACGCAAGCTGAAAACAGTGGGCTATGGCAAGACCAGCTGGGTACGTGTTAGAAGAGTGCACAGAAAGCCTTGACTCCCCCAAGGTCAGCTCAAGAAACATCAAAACCTCCACTGAGGCAGCTGTGGAAACAAGCACTGCACTACAGTCCCCAATCAACAAACAAGCGCTCCCCGAGTGGCCTGCAGATCTCGGCTGCTCGCTGCGGGAACACGGGACTCAGGAGTGGGCACAAACATCAGAATCATCAAAACCTTCTCTGATGATCACTCAAAGTTCAGTGCACAATCTACAGTATGAGTCAGGAAAGGTGAAGTCTTATTTAAATGTTTAATTTACATTTCTAGTGCTTTCTGAATGTAATACTTTCACAATTACACCCAACTTTACTTCTTCATGATGAACTTTTTAAAACAGCGCCGTATACTAGGTTTTTATTCCACGTAACTTAAGTGGCTTTCTGATTCAGCCTTTTATCAAGCTACACTAGTCCAATAACATAGACTGATAATGGAGAAGAGTGTTGTTCTGAGGAGAAAGAAGAAACAATGCATGCCTCCACCTAACCCACAACTATTAGTCCCAAATCAATCTTCCCTGAAGGCCACAATCGTGTCTGTGGAAGGGATAAATTGCTGCTATCAAATAGACATTTACATCTGAGCAATGTGGTCAGTGGGAACATTATATCTGTATTCCCATCCACTATCTCGCACTCCGTCAGACATTTATCCTCATAACTTTCCCATTATACACCGTGCGCTGACCATCAACTGCCGTCTGAACAGCGCAACTTCCCGGCTAAAGTGTTCTATCCCTGCAATGTTAGCCTTCCAAATGGTCACTTTAACATGATGATGCGATTCCCTTAATGATGGTGTTATTTAAGGTGCCATCTAAGCCTTTGCCAAAGAGTCAATATATATTCAATCTGAGCTTTAATATCATTTGTAAATGCTGAAACACTCACAGTGTAGAACAGATGATTATTGAAAGCTAATAGTCTTAAAATAGATCCTCGGTTGTACAAGTATTGGCTGCACTCTAAGACGTACTCCGAGTTTATTCCCGAACCTAGGGGTAGTCCTGTACCTGCACATACAGTACCTTAGCAACCGGGGTCATGTGACCACTCACTACAACCTACAGGGATTATTATATTGTATACCTCGGTGTATACGGTGCTGGCAGGGATGTCCTCAATCCATATCCTTTCCAATCCCTGGCACTTCTCCACTGCATTTGTAATTTATTTTGTGCTTTCAGCAAGCGACACATTCAGCAGATGGGGGGTATGTCTTTCCCATTACAGTAAAAAGCCCTCTGCGTTAGGGTTGCTCCTGAGGAACTGAATGCAGGGCTTTGGTCACATCAAGGTAAACAGATATCGTAAGCCTTAGAGGCTTTGAAAAGAGACAGGAAAAGAAGGCTGCACAACACACAACCAATATAAAAGCAGACCCCCGGCTTAAATCTACAAAATGCTGAAAATCCTCTTGATTTAATAGTCTTTGAGTACTGAGTCCTGCTGACCAGGTTCCTTTACAGTCAGAGGCAAGGTTAAACAGAGCCGTGACTTGTACTGAAGTGAGGAACACACAAGGTCACACGCATTGCTTTGAGCCCTCACTGTACCCTCCACATTCTACAGCTTCATTAGAACCCTGCTATGCCCACTCACACCTCCTCATGATTGATAATTAAAATTTGATGTAGAGACGGACAGCCCAGTGTGTTAGGTGAATCCCTTTCATTCATAATTGATTGGCAATCATTCTGCCGATTATCAGCACCGCGAGTCAGTGTTGCTGTTGAACTGAAGGCAGGACTCGTAGTTGAATCCAGCGCACACGTTAATCAGTGTAACAGATCTAGGGCTTGCGATTGAAGAGCTCCCATTTAACACCCGCATATCATGAAGAAACCTGTGAAATATCAAGAGATGACCTTATAAAGCTTTTCTACCAACCATTATTGTGTGGCATGGTATGGTAACTAATATCTAATGTCACATTTTGTTCTTATCTCTTTGTACTATACTATTTCTGTACCCATACAGTGCCCATACAAATTTTGATCTCTTTCTTACCTAGGTACCAAAAGTACTAAACTGGGAAATATGTGGCGCTAGAAACGGTAAAGATCTTTTTTTTTTTAAAACAGTTAGCTAGAATAGGTTTTCTGCCTGATAGTACACCATAGCAATCTTGAGTAATAAGGTCAGATACTGTAAAGTATTTGTATCTGTAAAGTATCTGTAAAGAAAACCCAGTTAAGTCATAAAGCTAAATTCAGAGTAAATAAATCAGCTTATCTATCGTAGCTATTTTTGTCAATGTGTTCTGTTTACTGTCATGTATGAAATACATCACCATCCCATAAACCCCAGAAAGGGAGCTATTATGCAATGAGAAACAGGCACATGTACAGGAAGGTGACTAATTAAAAGAATAAACAACATAAAGTACATGTTGGGCCACCAAGAGCCACAAAACATCATCAGTGCACCTTGATGTAGATTCTACAAGTTCCTGGAACTGTACTGGAGAATTTAAAACACTTCCAAGAGATATTCTCTCAGTAGATGCGATGAAGGTGGAAGAGAGCACCGTCTTATGTCGCTGCAAAATCCCCCCACTGATGTTCAATTGGGTTGAGCTTGGGTGACTGTGAATGCCAGAGCATATTATTTATATAATTTTCATCCCCATCAAACCATCCAGTAAGTCTTTTTCCATTCATCTGTCACCCGTCTATACTCAGTTATTGTACAGAGAGGTGTTACTATTCAAATTAGTAACAATAGTGTGCCGCACCACTGGTGAAAAAAACATTATTAATGTATTAAAGTATCACAGTCTCTTTCTCCCTTTACTTCCAGATAAAAAAAATTCTGAGGTGAAAGACAGAGACGGAGCAAAGTTGAAGAGTTGAGAGAGGCTCATCTATATCACAGAACCATCAATCCTGGGAGCAAACAGAGCCAAAATTTAAATTGCAAACCAGTGAGGGGTCTAGCACTGAGCAACTTCATGTTGAAGTTCAGTAGAGAAGGCCTTAATGTAGAGCACAGAGATTTCTTTTAAAAACTAAGAGGAACACAGCAGTCTATACCGGTTCCTTGGCCATTCAAGAGAGGCTCAACAAAGTCCCAAATATTTCAGCTAATTTATATCACTAAATATTGGCTTTACAACAGCCTGACAATGATCAACTGGCCTAGTATTCTGTGTATGGATCAATAACGTAGAAAGCAACAATAAGCTGATATGGTAGCTTTGCTTTTATCAAAGTGAATATGAAATTTGATTACTGACACAAACTTTTGTTTAAGCCTATAAGTTCTCTTCTGTCATATCAAGTATTATAAACAGTATTTTCACTGTTGCTTATTAACAGGCAATATGCAAATGAACACAAACCTAAGTGGAACAAGCCAATTAGTTCAGTGTTTCACTTATCAATTTGAAGAGGGAAAATACCTGCTTGCTTTAATCAATCAATCTTACTTTCAGCCTCAGGTTTTACTAGATGGCTAGATAGCTAATAAATTAAACAGTGCGAATAAACATTATGTGCATACTGTATCCATAGCAACAGATGACTCAGCTGTGTATCTGTCTATAATCGACTAGCTACCTAGAGTGAAAAAAAAAAGTTCTCATAGTTATGTGACACGTTAACTGACAGTATGAAAGCAAGAACCCACTTTGCTGTAGTTAAATTCAACCATTCATTTTCAGTAACTGCTATATACTAGTCAGGCTCAGGGTGAATCCAGAGCCTGTCTTAGAAATACTGGACGCAGGAATATGCAGCGAATGGGACGCCAGACTATTACAAGACGCCATGCATGCACATTAGCACTTAGTGGCAATTTAGGGTCGCCAAATCACCCACTGGTATGTTTTTGGGAGTTGGGAGGAAACCAGAGAACCCAGAGGAATCACACAGACACGGGAGAACATGCAAAACTACAGAGTACAGAGGCAGTAACTTGAGCTCAGTGGAGCCTAGAGCTGTGAGGCAGACCTATGCTGTCCTCTGTACTTTAATGTTGACAGAAAATATCATTCTCAAAGCTAGCTAGTTTGTATAATTTAACACAAACAGAACTCATAAACGTATAAACATCATGTCAGATCTGAATGCATCAAGAGTGGTCTGTAACACTAGTTACAGTACACATGCATCACAAACCACTTCTTTTTATATCAGCACGTATTCCCTGACGCTGTCAATAACCAACTAAAGAAAAAAACATTCTAAGTGTATACTGCTTATGTTTTATAGACTGTTTGGACTGAATTGTTTATTTTTTACAACCTTGGCTGTTTGTCCAAAGCTCGATTATGAAGGTTTTATGCTTAATTAATAGAATTATTATTATAGTTAGACAGCATACAGACTGCCGTGTATAATCTGCCCTAGCTAGCTAAATGAGTTGCAGAAACATCTGCTTCCAACCTATAAACAATGGCCAAAGATGATATACTGTCAGTTAAGGCCTTCCACAATGCGCTACTGTTTTGCAAATAATAACGTTTTCATTCATTCCTATTGGCAGGAATTTGCTGCTAATCAAGTGTTAGCCATATGGCTGATATACAATAGTAGAATAGTTTTAACATGACGAAATGAGAGAGAATAATGGTGCTGAAACACCTGTGCCCCTGCGTACCTCAGTGCGGTTAATCAAAACTGAATCCTTTAAAAAAAATAGGATTTTGTTTGGTTGCACAGAGAGAGAGAAGGTAAAGCAGGTCAGTTTACAGCTCTTCATAAGCACTGTCCTTCCTGTTGGTTCAGCTGGATCGGCACTGTGTACACTCCTGGCCACCTCCCATCGCTCACACTTAGCCTTACACACACTCCTACTGGGCCTGCAAAGCTTTAATCTCTTCACAACTACCCACATTCACACCAGAGCATGTGCACGTCACTGAACGCATTCACACATTCGCAAGTCTCCATACAGAAGAGAGAGAGGAGAATACTGGGAGTTGTTTTGTTTGCAAATCCAGTTTATGTGATGTTATTTCCAGCATTAAGGTGGCAGGCTAGGAAATGAAGGTAAGTGGTTTCACTGGGACTGTGGAGTGAAGCGAATGAAACAGATACTGAGATAGAGATTGCACTGGTGCATGAGGTGCTGCCAGAGGAAGATCTGCGAGCTCACTGTTACATAACTGTGCAGCCACTGTTGACAAACTAAACCATTTCAACTAAGATTGAAGAGCAAAGTGATGAATGAGGGTTTAGGAAGTATACTAATGTTCGTTTCATTCAGTAGAGAAAAATCTAGAGGTTTCTTTTAGGATCATATAGCCTGGCTAATAGGACATGAGTCCACATGCACGGCCAGACTCATGTTATGATATTAAACATCATATTATCATATTAAACAGAATTGAGTTAGAAAAGCCTAAGCAACAACAAACATTACATATAAAACAGATCACAGGTAAATGACGAATCTTTATGCTATGAGGATCAAAAGTACTTCCCTCTGATAATGGATGGCTTAAAAAGAAAGCCTGCCACTCTTTCATACACACACAAACACATAAAAACTCACACACACACACACACACACACACGTCTGTCTCTCCCTGTCAGTAATCTCTCTCTTTCTCTGCACAAGAAAAACGACCTCTAAATTTAGCATCAGATTTATCATGCAGAAGCAGAGGCTCCAGCAAAACCAGAGGAGGGGGGGAATGAGTGAAGGAGGCGTTTCCAATGAGGCACTGTCTGTCCATCACGGGTCACTCACTCACTCAGCCAATGAAATCTCGTGACCGGATTTCAAGCACAGGTGCATGCACCGCAGGCAGACGAAACAGCCGTACTATCTCTGTCTATCACCCAGGACAAAGCACGTGGGTGAAGAGAAAGTAAAAAGAACTCCCGGGGTAGAGAAGTGTGTATGCCGTGTTTGGGGAAAAGGCTTGCTGCTGCGGTGGAGTGAAGGACAACCACTAAACAAGGACACACTCTAACACACACACACACACACAATGGCACTTAGTCGAAGTTCTGCCACATAGACAGTTACTTCACTACGCAGAACATGCCTTACACTCTCAAACACACACACGCACACACACACACACACAAACGGCCACAGAGAGAAGCAGGGAACAGGATGCCACATCTGACAAGTCAACACTGTCACTACTCGAGAAAATGTTGTTTGCAATATGTTCATGAGCACTACATCCATATACTGTCATAGCAATGCAGTAAAAAATGAATAAATGGAACGCAAATAGCACAATGTAAAATATAATTTATGTACAAATGAAACAAACAATATTTAAAAATTGAACTGAAGAATAAATGACTAAAATGATCATCCTGATTATTTTGTTTGATGGTGAATTTCCAATTATATTTCGCAATTATTCAACCAATTGAGGAACATAATCGTTTAATTGCGCTTTATCAATGTCTCAATTTAAATAAGCAGAAAATGCTGTTTACTTTTCAAATATTGCTCCATGCTCATTAATTTAATCTCTTTTAAATGCTCAATTTGACCACAAACAAATAAACATACTTGTCAATAAGCTGCCAAATTATTAAACCGATGGTGTTTCATGCCATCCGAATATCATATTCCGAATATCATATTTTATTCTAAAGTTATGTAGATTAATATGCAGTATTTTCTTCAAAGTAAACACTTCAGTTTATTTGATTTTATACTTCAGAGAAAGATGTTTGATGTTTATCACTCACCTTATCAGCAGAACTAATTCACAATTACTAAAAAAACAGTGTGCTTGGCATCATGGTTCAAAAAAGCGTAATGAAGTATAATAAAATCTTATGGCGTTAAAAATACTGAATGCAAGACTGAAAACAACAACTAATCAGCAAAGATGAGGTCGTTTTTAATTCAGATCCCAGTCAAATATAACAAGCAGATGCAATAAAACACTATATTAAAAAGCGAAAACACTGGAATGCACAAAGCAGACGTGACAAACAGTGTGTGTGAGCCAATTTGCTTTTTTTGAGCAAAGCTCACCAGCAGCATAGTACACTGTGTTTAAATGGAAAAGCTACAAAACATGAACATGTCTAAAATATGGTTATTTTTGTAGCGTTATGTTCAAAACAATAGAAATGCATTTCAATATAGAACAAGCGCTGACAGTGAAAGAGAGAAAGGTAGATTGAGCTGGACTATCACAGGGAGGAGAGAGCGAGAGAGAGAGAGAGAGAGAGAGAGAGAGAGAGAGAGAGAAGGAGGTGTAGAAAAAGAGAGAGGTATAGAGATGTGTAGAGAGAGCTAGATTATCACAGGGAGGAGAGAGAGAGAGAGAGAGAGAGAGGGGAAGGAAGGAGGTGTAGAAAACAAGAGAAAGGTATAGAGATGTGTGGAGAGAGCTGGACTATCATAGGTAGGAGAGAGAGAGATTGAGAAAGGGAGAGAGAGGGAGAGATGGAGAGACGGAGAGGGGGGGTGTAGGAAAAGAGAAAGGTATAGAGATATGTGAAGAGAGCTGGATTCTCACAGGGAGGAGAGAGAGAGAGAGGTGTAGAAAAAGAGAGAAAGGTATAGAGACGTGTGGAGAGAGCTGGAGTATCAAATGGAGGAGAGAGATATAGAGAGGGAGAAAGAGGGAGAGAGAAAGAGAGAGTGAGAGAGAGAGAGAGAGAGAGGGAGAGAGTGGGCAGAGAACCCCTGCACTACTTGACTGTGTGTGAGACATGGCAGCTAACAGCAGCTTTAAAGAGTGTCTCAGTGCTGCAGCGCCTGCAGGGGTGGATATGGAGGCCTGTCTGCTCCTACAGGGAACTGCAGCACGCTTGGCAGCCTTCAGCTCTGGGAGAAACCCTAAATGAAAGCTCCCAGATGCTCCAAACTGAGTTTGTCACTGTGTAATAACTTGTCTGAGCTGCTGACGTGTTTCGAGGACTCGCGTCCCAGCCGAAAGTCTGAGCCATGCACAAATAATGTTTTCACAATCGGATCGATGCAGGGCAAAAAGTTGGCCAAACAGGTCATTTATTAAGCAAAACTGTTTGTGTGCATAATAAGGATATTGATTTAATGTACAATAAAACTGTTAGGATAGTTATGACAGTCTGTTTGATATGCAATATGCAGTCCTAATCAATTGCGCACATGTTCATTGCTGAGGAAAGAAAATCTAAACAAAAGAGAGTAAAGTTTGTTTTTAAGCAAAACAAGAAACAAAACACCAAGTGTTAAAAAGAGCTTTCTTTTCGCTTGATCGCTGAGCTAATGTCACAGTGTGTGTCGGGACTCCTCACAGGAGTTTGGAAGTGGTACAGCACCAACCTGCAACACTGAATTTTACACAAAGAAACCTTTTTAGCTCGTTTACTCCAGAGGAAAATGGAGACCTCAAAGCAACAATGCCTAGTTGATGTGCGGCCAACAACTGCAACGAATCCTGTAACACCAAACAGCATTGATTTTTCTTCCTGACCTTCCAACAAGATTGAAGTGAGGGTTAGGCAGGAACGGCATGTCTCAGTACACATTCTTATCAGAATACCTCAGTGCAGTTAAGACTCAAAAAATAGCGCCTTTACATTGTTGGATTAATCTTCACTGCTCTCGTTCTCACAGACAAGGCTGTTTTGGCTCTGCCCATTACATGTTGCCACACTATCAGCAGGCCTCCATTAGATCCCTGTGCTTCTGCTGATCAAAACAAATCAAAGGGTGGGGGGGGGGAGCAAAGAACCACATCCTCAGAAATACTGTGCTTGAAAAGAAACAGGAGAGGGTGGTGCAAAAGATCACTGAGTGTTGGAACCTAAATGGAGTTTTGTCAATGGCCATGTTGCGAGCACCTTGTTTTCTGCATGCCTGTTCTCCTCATTAGTGTCACTCAACGGTAGTTAGTGCTGGGTTAGCAACAACGGCCATGAATTTTCCTCTATAGCTTCTCCTGCCAGTACGAACACATCATCCCTGTTCCCGGGCAAAACAAGCAGGAAGACAAAAGATGCCTCAAAAACAAAGAAAAAAGAGAGATCAGCTGTTGGAGCCAAGCATTACGCCATCTCACCTGCTCCAGAACTGAGATGGTCATTTCTGCGTTGACATTTCTTTGATTAACTAATCCAAAAAGCAGTAGGGTTTGATTTCTTTTGTCTTCAGTTCTATGGCATGTGTAACTTGGCTGGCGAAGACACAAGCACCAAAGAAGCAGATCTGTCTTGTTATCATGGATGAACACATTCGTCGCACCCTGCTGCAAATCTCTCATCCCTGAGCAACTCAGGTTCTACACGATATTTAAACCAAGCTTCACAGACATCAAAGATGTGCGACGGATTAAGCAAAGGCCCTTTTTATCAAATCTGCTTTTCTCAAACAGCAGAGAAACACATGCTGAAAATTTCCAGCTAGCAAAGAGGAGAAAATAGCTACATTCCCAAGCTGTCAGCATGAGGGGCAAAATGAAAGCAGCATGCAGTGGTGACGGCGGAAAGGGACTAAGTCATGCCTGCGCGTAGATCTTAATTGGCATTGGATGGCAGCAAAGGGCCGTTTCGGGATGGGGGGGGGGGGTTCCAAGCTGCCTAATTTCCTCAAGAGCCAGGGCCCTCACTAATACACACAGTGGCATCTCATGGACTTCATTAAAAACTCAACCTGCAGTGTTTCCACTCATCTGAGAGCCACTCCCTGAGCAGCGTCTGTTGCTTTGTATCAGAGAAGGTGCAAAATATTTTTTTTACTTAAAACAAGCACAAGGTAGGGAGTGAGGTGGGGGATTAAAAAACAGCATGGCGGACACATGCATGGGATAGGAAAAAATTAAATCGGAGATGGAAAAAATGACACCACAGCAGGAATAAACTCAATTCCCACCTCCCTTGGCAAATCCCAAGCCAGGCTGATGCCTCAGAGCTGAGGATGTAGCTCAGGGAGCAGAACAAGTGCAGGCATTGTTTTGACAGCTCTCATGGTGGTAAATGCCAGGATGTCTCTCCACTCAGGCTTGTTGTCTGTTGTGCCGCTGCTGAAACTGAAGGATCCTATCATGCTCTGTGCTGGGTCTTTTTACTTCCTGTTTTTTTTCCACCCCATTCTCCCTTCATGCACTTCAAGTATAGATTGCGTTTTTTGAACAGAACGTCACTCATTAGGCTGATTATTGCCAGTGGCATGGAATTCGCTGGTGAGAGTCTGGTGAAATAAAGTCGGTGAAACAGAGGGTGGCTGCTTGGAGCTTTCAATCGCAAACTCATTACACAGTGTCTAACAGTGTTTGGAACTGGTGTCAGCAAAATGACACAATAATCTTTTAAAGGCTGCAAAAGCAATGGCCAGGAGCCAGAAGCGCTAAGAACAAGCACAAAGGAGGGGTGAAAAGGGTACGGTCTCCTGCGGTTCGGAGAAAACAGAGGCCCAAATTCCAGTGAGGACAAAACTTCAGTTTTCTTCGCTAGCATACTAGCGTTCTATCAGCCTGTAACGTTACAGCACTGGACTACATGCATGCACTATAATATGATTAAGAAAGAGATTACAGACTTTTCAGTACATGGGATATAAAAATGTTTAAGAAGCACAAAATATAGTTTTCACCCTGTCCACACCATAACGCTCAGACACAAAGGGGATGAGACAATAGAAAAGCTTTCACCAACAGATAGAAGGAAGGGGCAGGCTTAAAAAGAACTGAAGCGATAAAAATTTGATCAACCTGGATAGATTCCACCTAAGGGCTTGTTATAACAGCATGATAGCTTAATTAAAAAGAATACATAGCTTTGGGGTAATGACAGTATTCTCTGAGGGAATATCAGATCTGCGGAATCCTTTGCCTGCCCAATATCACTCCGAATATCAATTAAAATCTTGTCAGGACATGCAAAGACGTGTTATGCAAATGTGGTGTGAAAGACAAAAACACAAAAATAGCTACAACAAAAGCAGCAAAAGCCATATCCAGCAATGTCTGCAGTACACGCAGTTAAAAATGATGATGGCGAAAACAAAAGCCCTATTCAGCCAGTACTCATTTGTAAAAAAAAAAAAAAAAAAAAAACTTGCATGTCTGCTGTGATTATTAAAAAAATTATAATAATAATAAAAATCAAAAACTTTGCACCTTCACATGGATGAATAAGAATTACGAAAGGACAAGCAAGTTTCTCTTGAGTTTCAGACCCCCATAAACCATCAGATTAGCACATACTGTATAAAGAACAAAGTTTTCAAGGCTACTTGTGTAAACACTACTGTCATTTAAATAAATCTAAAGGCACAGTCAGTGTTCATGCTTTCATCTGGGAAATAAAAAGCAGGCCAGAACTTGATAGACAATAGATGTTGCTATTTAAAGCTTTCTCTCCTTCACTGCACTTGTTTATTTGCACACGCTTACACACTTCATGATGTCGGGCTGGAGGAGAATGCAGTAATGTATTTGCACCATACTTACTATTTGCCAGTTGTCCAGGCTCACGAATCTCCTCTCAGAATTAGAGGAGTTAGAGGTAGAGTTAATATTTTTGCCTGTAATTCATCATTTAACGGTTTTCCCGGCACAAGGAACAGAAGAGATAGGCGAGTGCAGGAGAAGTGCTGCTGGAGCCTGGCGCTTTAATACCCCCATTCATCCTAAACCCACTCTGAGCCAAGAAGCAGCATTCGGCCTGGTGCCCTGCGGTCTGCGTTTGGACCAGCCTCGCTGGCACAAGAGCGAGAGAAACAGTACGTCATTTCCCCTCCACTGATTCCCCACTTTGGACAGAATGGAAAAAGTTCTTTATTTCAATTAGCCAGCCAAGTGTGCTATGGACACCTGCCACCTAGCAAGCTCTCTCTCTCTCCTAACCTCCTCCTGCTCACTCTGGGAAGATGCTGCCTTCCATACGCTGATCAACAACCAGCCTGTCTCACGAAAACTCAAACCAACACATTATAAGAAAAAACCTCAAACTGATCTCAGAGCAGGGACAGGAAATGCTCTCAAAAAGGCTCAAGGCACAACCAGGAATAAACAGTTCAGGTGTAAAGGCCATGGCACGAATGCTCAGCAAACGGTAAAGTAGGGCACAGAGCACATGGCTAACATGACTGAAGCACAGGAAAATCTCTGCCAATATAGCCAGCAAAGGCAGCCAAATAATACACATTTTCAACACTAATGGCAGCGTTCATCTTTCTAGGTCATAAAAATAACATCTCTGCTAATGAGCTCCATTGTAAGTAAAGACTACAACATTTCAGACATTTATGTAAACTTTTAAGTTCATGAAGTGAGATGATTATTTCATTTACTACCCTGGAAATAGCCTTAACTGTCGAGCTTAATAGGCAATCTGAGGTCAAATTGCTAGTCATTACCTTCAGTTGTATCCATGTTGAAATTTAACAGAGCTATAACCACAGAAGCCATTTAAATTATACATAAACTGTGTGTTCATGTATACACATAGTGAGCACACCAATTTCAACATCTTTTGGCATTAAGCAGATGACTAAGATCTTTTTGTCGGTGGTGTTGTTAAATTAAAAGACATGTCCTCTTACCTTGGGTTGAGCACGTCTCGGGAAGGCAACTTTAGGGTCAATCTAATAGAACAAGGAAAGGAAATATTATAAGAAACATTATCAATTGTGGAAAAGACAAATACATAATACAATGTATTATAGTGCAGTAATGCACAATACTTGTTGCAGCAGACCTGTTTGTATTTGAAGCCACAAGTAAATAATAATAAACATCATTTATCAGATAACACATATCAAACAAAAGCATCTTTTTGCAATTAACTGCTTTTTGGACGCAGCAGTTTGGGATTTGTGGGATGAGGCTGACATGACAGAGTATGTATTGGTGAGTGCTGAGGAATCAGAAGAGGCATTGGATCAATACCTCCACAACCTTGTTCTCTCTAGAGGGATTATCGTCATTATTGGTGACTCCTTACTGCACAGTTACTGTCTGAATAAAAAGCCTGAATAAAACAGCAGAGGTTTGAGACATTTCTCCTCTTAAGAATCAATCGTGGAAGGTTATAAAACATCACTCCTAGCATGCACTGTGATACACAGCTTATGAATTCTCATATCTAAATCCACAAGTATGAGCACATAAAGTCACACAACCAATGGTTACATTTCCATCAACTAGACTTATATAAAAATGCAAAGAAAATGAAATTCGTTCTTCAGCTGTATTACATATCAGTGGTCATGTGATATGACAGTAGAATAAAAAATTCTCTTTTCAGAAATCTATTATAAGTAGTGTTTGTGGGAAAACTGAATTACGTGGAGAACATCATTGAACATGAGGAACATTCAAAATGTTACATCAGTTAAAGTTCATGGTGTTCTGTAAGAATTTATTAACGACACATAAGCAAAGATGAAATGCATCTTAAATTCATGGAAATGAGGAAGCCAAAATATTTTTTGATGGAAAGTAAGTGCACAGAAATGCCCTGTTAACTAAAATGATGTCAGATGATCATGCATGCAAGGACGGTCATGCTGTAGCCGACGTCTTCCATCGAACAGAGAAGAAGAAAAAAACAACTCGAGGGGAAAAAAACATTAGTGGAATATTGCACTTCAATATACAACATGTCTTAGTACTTTATTACTTCATAAAAAAGGTGAGAAATTGAAGACATGACTGTGTGCAAAGGAAAGATGAAGTAAACATGTCTCATTTTGCTTTTCTGGGGTAGGAATTGTCCTCTGCTGAATGAATTTGGTCTGAATAGAATGTAACATGTAGTGCCTTTTAAAGACTCTTTCCAGGGGAAAAGCTTGGCTGTTTTTATTATACTTTAATTCATCCAGAAAAGTGTTTAATCTAAAACAGATTGCTTTTAGAGAGGACCGCAGCCGGCAACCAATTGTCAACACACAATGCAATTTTCACTCCAGGTTTTACATCTGCAGCTTATGTAACCATTTTTAATCAAATGTGAAATACTAAAGTGTGTCACACATTTCGCTGTGCTGCTCGGCTCATATCTATTCTCATACATTCAGCACTCGGAAATTGCCAGTGCTAGTGAGGCGGGTGGTGAAATAAAATATGGACACAAAGGAAATACAACAAACAGTCAAAAGGGAATATATAATTTATATTAAATGCATATATAATAAAAAACATGCTCAAAAAATGGAAAAGATCATGCTTAAAAATGAAGTTAATTAGGCAATAGTGTATAGCAGATTTGTATTAAATAGGAGAATATCTGAATAAAACAGAACAGAATGGCAAAGTCAGTGGTAACTAAAAATAAAAACCGAAAAGAGAAAGAAACAGTAACTTTTTTTAATGTACTGGATGTAACTTTATTTTAGTAAATAGCAACATTAAACAATATGGTTTTAAGTAGGATTTTTCTCTGCGCTGCCATTTTGAGTGTTGTGCGCTTTAGTTTATTTTCTCATCTCTTGTGTTAGTCAGGTCTTTCAGCTCCAGGCTTCACCTTTATGAATGAGGTCACACACCCCAGGACTGAACCACTGAGCCACGGCTCGGCTCAGGGTATGACATCACGATCCGAGCTCCAGTAATCCCTGCTTTAGCCACCGTCACTGCCGTCCTCGTGATGTCAATCTCTCTCAATCCCGGACACATGGCTGCTAATGCTCACTGTAGTGCTTTTCATGTGCTTCACCACTCATTTAAAAACATTGCAAACATCACAAAAACTTTTGTTAAACCCTTTTTATTTTTGAGCCAGAATCCTAGTCTGTACTGAGCGATTATGTAATGCAACCGACCCAGATTTGTCGTTGGAAATATCGAACAGTCACAGGATTTAGAGATACAACAGCCCGGTTTTTAAAATAGACGGGTTTTTTTTAATGCTTATTTGAGCCATGTGTCCTTAAATAGGCCACCATTGTGGGTTTACTGCCTTAACTGATGTGTGGCTGTATTATGTCTGGCTTGTCCATTGCACAGTCCTAGTTTCATACATCGTCAATATTCTTCTCTTCTGTCATTCTTTTCATATGCCATGCTCCTGATATTCATTAATAATTGCTAACATTTTAATAAAACACACTTTTGATTGCATTAAAACAAGGTCAGCAATATTATTCACAGTAATCTTCCTTGGTCTCGGTGTAAGAAATAAATGCAACAGATTAATCTGCAAAAGACTAATTTAACATCGTAACCTCAATGGAGCAACTTGAGCACAGAGCTGTGTCTTTTTTAAATCCTCATGTAATCAGCACTCCAGCAGAAAACAAAGTGCAATCTATTGTCCACATTAGGAAGAAAACAGCAGTTCATTATTCAAAATAAATGAATGTGAAAATGGCAGTTAGTTCAATTCAGACATTAAAACTTTTAATTAAATGTAAAAGTTTATTAAAGACCATTCAAAATGATACCAAACAAGGGTAGATAAATAAATAAATACAAATGAATAAGAACTGAAAAACAAATGAATAAATGAATGATATCAGTGGGTGGCCTAATCCTCATGATCCTCATAACAGTTTAATTTCCACAAAGACTATAACTACTCTATGTCCAATTATTAATCTTCATATTGTATAATATACATATTAATTATAATTACACAACCACTATTTTTGATCAACCGTGCTTGTTTTGCCAGCGTTCCTTCAAAATCTGTCTGATCAGGGTATTTATTTCAAACCCATGGTTCAAAACCACTCTAAAACTGTCAAGTCTAAAAAAAGACATTGAAAAGCGATATTAAGCACTGAGAACTAAGGTTAGAATAACACCTAGTCCTGGGGAAATAACAGCAACATAATCCCTTGTAGATTTCAGCATAAGTACTTTTCCACACGAAATTTCCTTCAGCACATGATGTTGGGCTGTTTGTCCACAGCCTTGCTATTCAAAATCAAAGCTTACTCATTCATGACTCCCACTGCTTTTTCAATGACAAATCTCCAAATAATAAAGCTGATGAAATACAACGTGCTTACTGGCCCTGGATCAGTGTATACTCTGTGCACTTTTCAAAAACGGACCTTTCCTGCAAGCCTAAGAAATTCACTTTCCTGGAGAAAGTGTGTAAATCATGCTCGCAGTGTGATTAACAGGGGCATGGTGCTGGTTTTAAAGAATAAGCTGCTTGTTTCTAATAAACATCCTGAGAAAATTGGCAGACTGGCAGATATTTGTATTTACTATGTTTTAATGAGAAGTTAAAAAATAAAAATAATAATAAAAGACCTAACCTTAATTTCAGATATTTAAAATATCTTAGAAATTACACTAAGTATACAAACAAATCTTTGAGAGGAAATGATCATTCTTTATTTTTAAGGTGTGAAACAAATAGAAAACGGAGTATCTTTGACAAAATTATAATAAATGTGTTATTAATGACATGAAAAAAATGAATATAGACAAAATCACATTAGGATTGAAAATAAAACTGTTATGTTTTGTTAAAACGTAATGAAATGAAGAAGACAATCTCTAAAGCACATGGTCACCTTCAAACAAACATGCTCCAGACTTAATACAGAGAAGCCATGAACGCATCTTTACAGCTGCACAACTCTTAACACGAAGTGATAGATGTGCAAGCGTGTCTCGGTGACGTATGGCTTAAGACCGGCTCATGTGTGTCTAAAGTGTAGACACTCAAGTCATGCATCACTGTCTATTTGCAGCTTAGTTTGACTTGGCACCGCTTCAAAACAGCAATACTGATCAAACACACAAAAGTCAAACATGAACATCGGACATGTCTAGCAGTATGCGCTATATTCCATGCAAAAGCACAGAGAGTCTGTGCTCCTACTGACCGTTCAAGATACGAGCCGGATGTAATGCTGTGAAAGAGTTCATTACCGAGCCACCCTTCTGCTCGAGTGTGTGTGTGTGTGTGTGTGTACATGTGTGGTATAATCAGAAATATCATGTTGGAATCAAACAGGACAGGAAATGATTTCACACAAAGAGAACACAAGGAAAAGGAAACGTACCGTCTTTGAGTCTAATTCATGGTGAGGTTGACCTAAAACTTTATCTACACTGGCCGCATCTGCAAACGTAACAAACCCAAATCCCCTGCGAAAATAAACACACAAACACACAGAGAGAACACAGATGAACAACTAGGCCGAGTGAGATTAACATCAGTCATGTGTGTTTCAGGTGTATTTACAAGATTGTTGGCAACTTACACAGCACATGTGAGCAGTTGATGAGACTGGCAGTGACATTGTATTTAGAGAGAAAGAAACAAGCTGTGTGTGTGTGTGTGTGTGTGTGTGTGTGTGTGTGTGTGTGTGTGTGTTTACAGAAAACAGCAGACTAAATAAGAATTAGCGCTCAGGTCTCTGTGTGTGTGTGTGTGTGTGTGTGTGTGTGTGTGTGTGTGTGTGTGTGTGTGTATGGTGTGAGTGTGTGATGTGAGTGTGTGTGTGTGTGTGTGTTTACAGAAAACAGCAGACTAAATAAGAATTAGCGCTCAGGTCTCTGTGTGTGTGTGTGTGTGTGTGTGTGTGTGTGTGTGTGTGTGTGTGTGTGTGAGAGAGAGAGAGTGTGTGAGAGAGATAGTGAAACTCAATGTCACTGCA
>JAFFST010046365.1:26884-40262 GCA_022414735.1 Noturus placidus | reverse complement strand
ATATATATATATATATATATATATATATATATATATATATATATAATTCTCTACTCTTTTGACAGTAGTAATGTGGATGATGCTGAGAGACATTGAACATGTGAAACAAAGCTTATTCTTCGTGATTTAAATGTTTTTCCAGATTTAATAGGAATAAGCACCACTACTGCTGCTCCATTTCACTGTAATGTACTACATAATTACATTTCAGATTAGGCCTGGCGGAATGGTTTAGAGGCTATTTACAGTAATCTAAATGACATAATTTCGTAATAAGATCTGATAAGCATAATGGTCAGTAGCATATTTTGTTTAAAATGGTTGTCTTTCATACAGCATTAACCTGAAACTAACATCTCGCATCTAATTCTAGTACACAAGTGTGGAACTGAAGTGTAATGTCTCCTCTGATATTAGATAGAGTTTTGTTTACCAGTGAAACAAATTGCTGTTTGTCAATAGAAAATGAAGCTTTATCATTTTATAATGATAAAGCTGTATCATTTTATATTAAACAGTATTACATGTTACTGTCACCTCCCAGTGGATTTACAGCCATAAATCAATTAATTTTCCACACAAACCATGTTATTAATATAAGACAAAAGCTTCAAGCACTAACATAAGGCAGAGTATGCAGGTCTCTCTCCTGCATGCATATTCACATTATCTGTGACATACCCTGAGCAGTGATTGGTTTGATGAATGTAAATGAACTACAAGTCAGGAGATGATTTAAATGCATGTATGTAAATATGTGGCTTATAAAGTAACTGCTAATTTATTCTGCAACCCTGCCATTATCTGTAATGTTTACAAGAGTCCATTACGTCTTCAGAAACAGTCTTCAGAAACAGTCATCAGAACAGTCAGATCCAGAGCACGTGATTAAAGTGAAGACTAAGTGCATGATGGAGCTTTGCCCAATTAGAGGCTGTGCTTTTCGCAATTAGAGGTAAATTCAACATGCCAAACATATGTAAAATTCAATTTGACATTAAAAATGAGGGGGAAACCTTCAACACATAATGAATACCATGACAAATAATGTGTCTAAGAGATGTCTTGTGGAGTTGTTGAAGTAGTGCAATAAATATATAGAGTATTTTCATTTATTAGAAACCATTCTTGCCATGTGTGCCATGTGGACAGAAAAACCTCGAACAGTCAGTTAACATTAGATTCAGTAATAGTGATGGAGTCACTGTTATAAAAGTGAGCACATCTAATATATAGATTATATATAGATATATAGATATATAGATAGCACATCTAATGTGCTATCTAAGGTCATGTCACGCTGACCTTGAGTATTGGCTATTTTATAACCCAAACCTCATATCATTAAAAAAATCACTGCAGTGTTTATCAAATGACCTGTTTGAATGTGAAGTGTTTTCAGATTCATTAAATCATTAAAATCATTAAAATGGTAACACTTAACTTCACAGATACATGTGGGTTTTTTTTTTATTTTTTAACTTTCACCACTCAAATAAATTATTTGAGTTACACTGTGGTGACTGTGCAGTAATCTGCTGTGCAGTTTTGAAGGTTTTTATCTGTGAGTGTGTTATGGGAGACTCATAACTCCCTTTCCACAGTCAGTGAGTTGCAGTGAAAGCTGCTCTTACTCACTGGGTGTGGTTTTATTCACATCAAGGACAAGAACATTGTCCTTTCTGGTGCTTTCCCTTCAGTAAGCTACGGTCGTTCGCAACAACGCAGCTGCTCTATTCAGCTCAGTAAGTAGACCAAGCATGTATACAGAGAGGTGCTGAAGCCCGTTAACATGCTTTTATCTGCATATTCACATACTCAGCCTCAAAGTCCATCTCTCCCTCAATCCCTGCTGCACTACAGATTACTCAGAGGCCATGAAACATCCGAGATGTTCCGCCTGATTCACTGCTGTCTGATAGCAAAGAAACACAGGCAGTCTTACCAGGCCTGACTGCTGATGGGTATTAGACAATGTTATCCAGAGTGTAATGAGAAGTGAGAATCTCAACATTTTGCAAATGATCTGCCACTAGAAACACACAAAATGATATGAAACATTCTGAAGGCCTTTTTCACAAATTTAGTAACCAATATGAACTTTATAATGGATGTCAGACACAATAACAAATCCAGCTGCACTGTAACTAATTGTTGCTGTGGACCTCCATGAACCTCTTCAACAATGATGTGCTGGCAAAATTGTATTAAAGGACTGCAAGTGAATAGTGGGGAATTATGAATTACTCACGATTGGCAATATACGGTTGCTTCAGGTTTTATTATACAGTGTAAATTATTCTTCTGTTATTAGATGAGATTTAAATCCAATATGCCTGTGCAGCCTTTCAAAGGTCTTCAAAGAAATGAGAACCCTATAAAAATATATAACATTCGCATGAATGGATATGTATAACTCCCTATTGTATCTCATTATATGTAGAATTCAGAGTTGAGGAAACTGCTGTTTCGCCGAATTAAAAGACTTGCAGTGACCTCTAAAAACTGAATTGATCTGGTGATGAGGAAAAAATGAAGTGAAGGCATTTGAATGAACAGCATATGTGGTTGAGTGCACTCATTAGAACCATCTGAGCTTTATAAGGCCATGCAGCTCCTTTATTTGACCGAGAACGCAGACAGGCATGAAGCTGATTAATTTACTAAGCAACACAAGTGGTGCTCAAGTGCTCAAAGAGTTGATGATGATGATGCTCAAATGATGAACTGACACACCATCTTGTGGTCATATCGTGTCATTGCATTAAGGTCCACTAAGAGAATATACTGAGGTTGTGGTACAATCAAAACTGGTCATGACAATGCCCTACTCCCTCCATACAGTCCTAAAATAAAAATAGATACATCTGATTACTCCCAAAAGAGATCAAATATACAAAGGCAAAAGCTTATTAATGCACTTGTTAATAAAAGAAAATATAGAATGTAGATAGTGGGATAAAATATTTAAATGAATAATTTTGCACTTCGAAACCATATAAAGTGTGACAAATACTCTATATATTTTATAAACTGCAACAGCAATACAGTACATTTTATATGTATTCACTGACATGGTGCTGAAGAGGCTTACCAAGATTTGTGTCAGTGTGCAAGGTCATTGCTGAGATACAGCCTCACTTCCTGTTTGGTGACTCCACGGTCAGATTTGTTGACACATTAAGGGCAAATGTTTGGATTATCAACCTTCTTTTGATCATTTTTGTCCAGGTTGGTCTGAAGATGCTGTATGCCATATTTGGTGTTGATTGGACATAATTAGTAGGAATAATGAAAAAACCATAACTGTTATTCACAAAATCCAGGATGGCAGAAATTAACATTTACATCATAGGGTGTTTTGAACTTGTCTTGACCCAGGAGTCCTAGGCCTTTAAATTTTGGATACATGGTTCAAAATTATGACCATAATGACCAATATGATGTAGGACAAATTAGGCCCAAATTTGGACAGAACGTTCCGAAGAAGAACACTCACATACCAGCACAACAACTGCTACCATGTCAATGACTTTCACGTGCTGAGAACGGTCAACCACCCAAATGTCTAGGCCTGTGTTTCAGTGGATTTTGTTCATGACAAAATGTTGATCTTCCCAGAAGTGTAAGAATTATTCAGTAACACTGGACTTCTTAGTTACTGGCATGCTCACTGCTCTCTTGTAACTGAAAAACAGCTGTGCACAGACAGTCCAATACTAAAGCCTGGTGTAAAACTAAACTAAAACCTGTGTTAAACTAAAGCCTGCTTCATCACAGTGATTGTTTCAAATAAATGTGCAGCTTCAGCTGGCTGGACAGGAATCTCCACAGAGACCAAAGCACAAGAGTATTTGATTGTGCTCTGATTACAGGCACAATACAGTAGGCAAGACACTTGTAGAAAGACACATTTGTACATGTATTAACACAAGCATATATAGTCCTCTCTAAAAGTATTGGAATAGCAAAGCCAATCTTTCATTTATACTATACACTGAAGACATTTGGCTTTGTGATCAAAAGGATGAATGAGACAATAGATCAGAAGTTCAGCTTCTCATGTTTAAATCTAGATGTTAGAAGAACATGGCACCTTTTGACTGACAGGTGTTTCTTGTTGCCTAGGTGTGCATTGCTAGATAGATTGTTTAAACAATTAATAGCTCTTAATGTCTACTCTTAGTTTGAACCCTGGTTGTTGCCTGTGAAGATTGCATTTTTTGGTAAAATAGATATACCAACATGAAGACCAGAAAGCTGTCTATGGGAAAAAATCAAACCATTTTGAAGCTGAGAAAAGAGGGAAAATAAACCAGAGCCATCGTACAAGCATTGGGCATAGCCAGTACAACAATCTGACATGTCCTGAAAAAGAAACCAACCACTGGCGTACTAATAAGCAGACACTGATCAGCTAGGCCAAGAAAAACAGAAACATTGTGAGAGCTGTGAAGAAAAACCCCAAAACAAGTCAGTGACACCACAAACAACCTCCACAGGACTGGGGTGAAGGTATCACAATCCACCATAGACTTATAAAAGCAGACATATAGAGGCCATACCACAAGATGCAAAACACATCAGCAGTAAGAATCAGAAATCCAGATTGGAATTCATAAAGAAATACGGGGAAAAAATGAGCCTCAAAAGTTCTGGAACTAAGATTAACCTTATCAAAGTGATGGAAAGGCCAAAGTGTGGAGAAAGAATCTGCTCATGATCCAAAACATACAAGCTCTTGGGTCAAGCACAGTGGAGGTAGTGTCATGGCTTGGGCTTGCATGACTGCTTCTAGGATGGGTTCACAAATCTTTTTTTGATGATGGAACTCACAATAGTAGCAGCAGAATTAATTCACAACAACATTGTATCTGCCATTTTACAGAGAAATGCATCTGTGGAAAAAACAACACACAAAAGGAATGCAACTGCTTGATGTAACTGGGTCACATGCTTGATGTAGTCACTGCAAGTAAGGGATATGCAACCAAATATTAAAGTGTTATTTACATTACTATTATCTGTCCCAATACCTCTGCTCACCTAAACATTGAGAGGTCACCAAATGTGTCATGTTCCAAGTTGTTTAGCACATCTAAATGTAAATATCAGGAAATGAAATCTGAAATTCTGGTCTACTATTATATTCATTTTTTAATCTCAAACACAAATGTCTTCAGTGTGTAGCAAAAACAAAAGTATTAACCTTGCTATTCCAATGCTTTTGGAGGTAACTATATTTAAACCTGGAGTAGGGCTTCACGATTATGGCCAAAATGATAATCACAATTATTTTTTATCAATATTGAGATCTCGATTATTTATCATGATTATTCTTTGATTTTAATGACCACATATTTTTATTGTACTTTCACATTTAAATAAACAGACCCCTGCTTTCACCTACATGTTGTGCTACATTCCTGCTAATGATCAAATCTTTGCATCAAATTAGACTGGTCCTTAAAGTGCTTCATCTCGTAGAAGCAAAATATAAATAAAATTGTACCCAAAATATAGGATAAGAAAAAATAAAAATACAATCCTCCAAATGAAAATATGTGATCAAATATAACAATATGCAACTAAATAAAAACAATTCAGGTGAATGCAGAAAAGGCAATAACAGTGTTTACAGGAGGAGAGATGCAAGACAGTTTTTGTAGGAGCACATGTGAACCTAATTACAAAAATTTAGGAGCACAGTTGAAGTTTTTTATGGTAACATTAATATGCCACAATATAACACAAGTAGCATGAGAAAACTTGAGTTTGTACAATTATGACAGAATTTAGGAACATAGTGTGAGCCATGACTAATTCTTTTACCTGATAAACTAAATGTAATATTTTCAGTTAATTTTACAGACTGTATGCAAAAAACAACCGTTAACCTGTTCCACCTTATAAACAAATACAATAAACATCAATGTTCAGTGTTTGAAGTCTGCTCCACTTAAATATATTTAAAGCTTACACTATTGGACATTTTCCAATGTCATGGTTCTGGGCTGGAGTCAGTTCTCGACCCGCTCTGTGTATATATCTGAATAATCTCCTATAGGATGTGATTGGGTGCGTTCATTTACCCATCAGATGCAAAGCGCTTTAGTTTAATGGTGTTTATTAGGGACGCTCCAATCAGGATTTTTACAGCAAAACTGATCCAGATACCAGTCTTGTTTAATTTAAGCTTTAATCAGGAGGTCTGTCATAAACAGTTAAATGTAAGCTCTCTAATCAATGTCACTGATAATTGAATTAAAATAATAGCAATGAGAAATACTGTTGGTTAATTGATCAATAAACAAGCATAAATTATTTATTTTAAATATCTTAAACAATAAAGAGTCCTAATTAAAAGTAGACTAACACAAAAACGATCCATATTAGGAAAAAGGCTAATAGCCTTCTAAGGAAATAGCCTACTAAGCTTAATGACAAATTGATATTAAATGCAACCATGGGCGTAACCACGCACTCTTTGGGGGGGGTCGTGACCCCCCCAATATACAGGAGAAAATATTTTCAATATATTCCGCTTTAATTTTCCCTGCCAACGGATTTGTCTTTTCTTCATCTACTCGATTTATTTTATTTATCTATTTATTTATGTCTATTCTTTTTTAATATATTCACGTTTGTTAAGGAAAATCGGTGTGTGTGTCCCTCCAATTACACTTGGTTTGGCCCAGGCTCAACAAGTTCGGTGATGTATTTTAGCAGCTCGGTCCGTAAGAAATGGAGACAGCAGCTTTTCCTTCAGACAGTAAGTAGCTAGACACAAATATCTAGGCTAACATCAGTTCCGGTTTTTGACCATTAACGGTACATTCACGTGCACATCCTCCCGCCAAGTCCGGGGTGGGTTTCTAGCACTTGCACCGCCCTATTGTCCAACCCATAGTAATTAAATATTCCATCCACCCATCCATCTTCAACCGCTTACTCCTTTTCAGGGTCACGGGGGAACCTGGAGCCTATCCCAGGGAGCATCGGGCACAAGGCGGGGTACACCCCGGACAGGGTGCCAGTCCATCGCAGGGCACAATCACATACACACTCACATTCAAACACTACAGACACTTTAGACATGCTAATCAGCCTACCAAGCATGTCTTTGGACTGGGGGAGGAAACCGGAGTACCCGGAGGAAACCCCCAACACACGGGGAGAACATGCAAACTCCACACACATTTTATTTATATTTTATGGTGTTATTATAATATCTATTTTTTAATCTATGTGTAGATGCATTTTGGACTTCCTATAGTTTTATACAACTCTGAGCAGGTCTCTCGCACCAGTGTGAATAAATATTTATTTACAGTCGCACAGAGTACTTTTCAGTCACAAATGTGAGTGAAATGGTCGCACTGTAGAGCCCTGAGTTTATCTGCAAAGTTTTTTTTCCTGTTTGGAGTGATGAGGTTTAACATCCCCGACAACCTCTGTACTGCACCATTTAGCATCATGCTAACTAGTGTTATGATTTCCCCTCGCACAATCGCTGGAGCTTACAGACATCCTCCCTGCACTGCCCTATGTGATTGGCTGTAAGTTTAGGAAGCGCTTGATTTGAGTGGAGAAAACAGCAGTTTTCTATGAAAGGAGGACGGACTTTAAAAGTCAATATCGCAGTCGATCATGTTCATTTAATCATGGGCAGTCAAAACCATAATCTCGATCGATATTCGATTAATTGTGCAGCCTTACCCTTCTTATTAGAGTATTATTTCTGCACAATATAGATGAACAGAATAAAGCCTGTATTATTCCTCCCCCTAGTGAGAGAAACTTACATTTGCAACACTTTAAACAAACACTGGAACATTAAATGTTAAATAAAAAAAAAAAAAAGAAAGAAAAAGAATAGTCATGCTTGCTATCTATCTAAAAAGTATAGGAACCTTTGGGTGGGTTTCGCAATATTGAAAACTATCTCATGACAATCTGTTGAATGCTAAATTGCACAAAACACAAGATGATGCATGTTTTAATAATTTTATTCTCTTTTATATATATTTTTTATAATATATATAGATCTGTACAACCAAGATTCAAACCTTTTCATAAGTCTAGCAAAAACTGACCTGTACATAGTTATGCTCTGGGCAGGTTTGCTTTGCACTCAAATAATCAAATAATTAAATCAACTAGCTAAGCAAAACACTTCAAACCAGTCCTATAAACAGAACATGATGTTGGGGTGAGAAGAAAAAACAAAAAACCAACATGATCCCTTTGTTTTCATACACTTTTCCCAGTGTTGTACAAAAGAACAGTGAAATTTTATTTACACAGACAAGTGAAGTATGATGGGTTGATGACAAACAGCAATGGAAAAGATCGAGAAGAAAAGGCCATTAACTTCTAGCACTGAAAATAACTAATGGCCAGAAATTAACTGGGAATTATGAACTTGCAAATGAGGGAATATATTTATTAAAAAAAAAAAAAGTTCCTGCATTTATGTTGCTGTGATTCCTTATTTGTTTGACTGGATAGTGCAGAAATATCTTCACAGACTACATTCTATAGTACATTTAGTACATCATTTCCTGGTGTGTTAATCTCCCCCCAATTTCCTACAATACACCCAACAACCTGGGCACCAGACACAGAGAAGAAAAAAAAAAAGGGGAAAAAAAAAAAAAAAAAAAATCAATTCCACAGATCCTATAGCATTTCAGTCAGTGAGGTTACAGAAAAGTGCACGTCCCTTTGCAGTCTACAGGAAACACATCCTTCTTTAACAGTTTACAAAGTTGCAGGGGTTACACAATAATCATTTTTATAGATCAAGAAACAAAATTCAAGGGAAAAAAAAAACTTTAAAGTTTTTTAAAGTTAGGTTCAAACCGGTTAGTTGTCTTCATCAATTACAATAGCAGCACACGCATGACTGCATAGGAGCAAATCATAAATGTAAATTAGTGCTTGCGTAAAAACAAATGAACAAATAGACCAGATGAAAAAACAGCTGGTGAAATTCAATCAGGTTAGGAATTGGCAACATTAGGAAGGGAGTGGTATAGCAGCAGAAAACTGGATGAGTGAGCCCTGAATGCAACAAACTCAATGACACACAACACACAAAATGTAAATAAAATAAAAACCCAATGGTTTACACACCTTTTTTGTTTAGTTTTTTTTTTAAAACAAAATACCAATAGAGCAAAAGAGCATTCCTTAAGTCAAACCCAACTAAAGAAAAAAAAAACCTGAATGAGACTTCTTAAAGCTATTTATCTTTTGCAACAAACCAGTATGACCAGAGTGCTTATTTTAGCAGCCAGCATAATGAGACTGATTAAACAGTGGCCATTCTAAACATTTCAGACTACAGACATTAGCTACTGACCATGATGACCGTTTTGATCTAAGGAACCTGACTGTGGGCATAGCAGACTACAAACAAGTGATCAAACCTCTTCTGGTGTTTACGCAAAGCCACGCTAGATAGTGAAGTGTGGGCTTAGGTGACTTGTGGATCAAAAGATGTGCTCTGAACAGGACTACATGCATACAATTGACAGCACACTATATGCAGTTCGTCTACCCAAAACAGGAGCCCGAGCTCTGATGCATCTCAGTGCTCTGATTTGGAAGTTTCATCACGGGTCAGGATAAACGTGTAGTGAAGCCATGTTGAAGTGAAGCGCAGGCCAGTGCTTCAGTGTATTCTACAAGATACATGAGAAAATCTTGAATAATGGACTCTTAAATAAGAGCAACAGAGAAACAAGCTGCATGTGGAGACGTTCACACTGAAGGCAATTAGCAGGACACGTCCCACAGACCGTGCACAGCAGAGGGCAGGATTTTGTTTCCGTAAGGCCACATTAATGAACAAGACTCTGTGGTAGAGGAACAAACACCTTTGTACAGTGTATTTCTTCATGACATGGAGGAGTCCTGTTCTATACACTGAATGTGCACAGGTGTTTGGGACATTGGGCCTAAACTTCAAAGGAAAATTGCAGTAGTGAACCACTAGAAAATAAATCAGACAATAACATGAACTAGTGAGATCGAGCTACAAAAGTATGCACAAGTTGCTGAAATCAGCAGCAAACCCGAGCATCAACAGTCTTGTTACAAACTGCACCATTGTTACATTTTTAAATGTACACTTTTTTTTATTTTAATACAATTTACAGCTCTTAAATCTACAGTCCACATTTGTGCCAAAGGAGCCTTGCTGGAAAACCATGATCAACGATTTAATTACTAGTTTGTCTTTTACAAGATGTTCTCTGAACACTGGCTATCTCCACTTGTGTTATTTGTCCCCTTGTACAGTACATTAATTTATTTTGAAAAGGGGTAGAAACCAAAACCTTAAAAAAAAAAAAAAAAAAAAAAAAGTAATTTTCTGCTAGCCAGTGATGTGCACTTCAGGTAGGCAGGGTCTAAAAAGTGACTGAGGGGATGAAGAGTGAGAGAAGAACACAAAGGCAAGGAATCAGAAACTGTCCACCCACGTAGCCAAACCTCGCTCTGCTAATGTACGATTCAGCAGAACCACCTACAAAGAGAAAAAAGGAGAAATTTAATCAAAACAGGTGCCAACATTGCTAAAAAATAAGTAATTCCTCGAGAGAAAAAAAGGAAACCCTATCGCGTCAATGCCTCCATTCCAACAGCATAACGTTTTAGTGATTAGAGCAGTCCTGCACTCGTTTTCTAATGGTTCGCAAAAATAAACTGATCAGCATGAACACGAATACGATGTATTCGTAAATAATTCATAGGCACATTCAAACAAAAAAATTTGGTAGTCATAAAAATCCTGTAATATCGGAAAAAACGTTCACATCCTAGTCATGATCCTGAGTGTGTGTAAATTTATGCATGAGGTTTGACTAATGAAAACCTTGACTTATAACATCATATAATTTGCATGGATGAATGGACTTTTATATAAGGAATATACTGTCAATCTTAAACTGGTTATTTACAGCGTTTGGCAGACAACCTTATCCAGAGCGAGTTAAAGAAGTACTTTGTAGTCTTGATCAAAAACACATCCTTATGCTAATTCACTAAGTCAGGGACTAAGAACATCATCGAAAAACATTTATATTAATTAACTTTATTATTAGCAGTCCTTGAAGATAAAAAAATTAAAGAAAGCAAACCAACACAAACCCATAATATAAATAAATATTGTATCTATATAATAAATATTTATTTATATAATGGGTTTGTGTTTGTTTGCTTTCTTTAATTATGTATATATAAAGTGGGACAACCCGCTCTACTGACTGAGCTAGCTACATACACACATGCGCGCATATATATATATATACACACTTATATATACATATATATATATATACACACACACACATATATATATACATACACACACACATATATATATACATACACACACACATATATATATATATATATATATATGGGCGGCTGTGGCTCAGTCGGTAGAGCTGGTTGTCCACTAATCGTAGGGTTGTTGGTTCGAATCCTGGCCCGGGTGATCCCATGCCGAGTGTCCTTGGGCAAGACCCTAAGTTGCCCCCGATGGCAAGCTAGCACCTTGCATGGCAGCTCTGCTACCATTGGTGTGTGAGTGTGCTCTCATTTGTAAGTCTGCTAAATGAATAGACTCTCTCTGTGTTTGTGTGCGCATATTATATATATATATATATATATATATATATATATATATATATATGAGAGAAACCTGTCAGTCATTCAATTATGACAAAAGAAATGCCCCGATATAAACAGAACAGGCCTGTGTCTGTGTGCAGCCGTAAGCTGTAAACAAATGCCTGAAGATTTAGTGCTGTCTGTGCTTAGGAGGGAAAGGATGTTTAAAGACTGGAAAGAGGATGAAACCTGGATTATAAATCTGTTCAGTCTTCTTTTAACACAGTGCACTTTAGATGCAGCACATCAGCCAAGGCACTTGAAACTAATTTGAAAAAATATATCAGTTTCGTGTGATGTGCTTGGTGTCCATGATCACCTGGGTACAGTGTACATCTATAACCGCAAAGATTTTTCACAGGCACAGAAGGGAGTCAAATAACTTCCACTTATTCCTTTCTTTCACCATTTAGTAATCATTTTGTGTTCCCAGCTTTTCGTGCACTTGATGATCACTAGTGTTGCTGTTCGCACTTTATAGGTGATGAACATACACATGCGAATGTGAAGAATATCAGCATTTTCAAAACTGTCATCAATCTGGCAGGCGTTTTTACATAGGTTTGACTTGAGCAACATTTACATAGAAATGTTACTAAAAAGGTTGATAATTGAGGATCAAGGTTTGCTAATGCCCAAGTAAGGTGTGTGTGGGGGGTCAACACAAAGTGAAAGTATCCACAGGCTGGAGCAGCCTGTGTTTACTGCTGGGAACACGTTTGGTCTGTAGACTGTCAAACCCCTGTCAAAACCTTCACGATCATAATCACATTAAAAAAATAAACTCCAACTATAAACTTAAGTTAGCTGCTTTAAATCCAGGACAAAATGACACTTATTAATAGCACAAATAATAAATAAAGTTCTATTCATGAGTCAGAATTCACTCACCTCATCTCCAACCATGTTCCACATTTGTACTAAGGGAAGGCCTGTGTTATTGTCATAATTTGTGACCTAAAAACACAAAATAATAAAATAAAGTTACCAATCAAACATTAAAAAAAAATTAACACGCCCCTTGAAAATTGTTGGCTTTTTTGACATATTTGGACAATCAAACATTTGATTCTCTTTGAAACAGTGTCCATTAATAAAGTTAATATACTTGAACAAAACCACAAGGAAAATTAGCTTTTTCAACATTTTATTGAACAGAAATAGCAATAGATGTGATATTCTTCTGTGGAAAACGTAAGAACACCAGTGTCCTCAG
This sequence comes from Noturus placidus, assembly GCA_022414735.1. Classification (NCBI taxonomy): domain Eukaryota; kingdom Metazoa; phylum Chordata; class Actinopteri; order Siluriformes; family Ictaluridae; genus Noturus; species Noturus placidus. Next base: position 27,364 of record JAFFST010046365.1, on the reverse strand, counting down.
AGCACCTTCTTCTAGGCGTTGTGCATAACTGTTTAACAGGCTTGCAGGAATTTTTGACCACTCTCCCCTGCAATATTCGTTCAGATGAAAGATATTTGAGGGTTTTCTTGCATAGCCTGCCTATTTGAAATCCCCACATTTCAATTGGATTCAAATCCGGGCTTTGACTAGGCCATTTCAAAACCTCCATTTTTTTTTTTAAAACCATTCCTTGGTGGATTTGCTAGTGCGCTTAGGATCACACACCTCAGTAGCAAAGGGAACAACAGTCACTATATATGAGAGGTTTAAATAAGACCAGTTCCACCTGCACTCCCCTAAGCAGGTTCTAATCACTGGCACCCAATCTTCAGCACCTGATTCTAATTTTATAAATTTGAAAATGTGATAAACGTTAGGGGTGTACTTACTCACATTTTCCATGTAACCAATATGCTTTTTTGTTCATTAAAATTGTGACAATTACTACAAAATGTCAAT
>JAFFST010046365.1:10419-24416 GCA_022414735.1 Noturus placidus | reverse complement strand
GACACTTCATGCACTCAATTGTCGCAGTTTTAATTATATAGCGGATATGGGAGGGCTATCAGACTTTGATGTTGAATTTTTAAAAAATAACCGTATAAAATTCATACACTACACGGTTGAGTACATGAGTGCATAAATACAGTGCGTTATTTGGCACACAACTCTAATGTCTAGAGCCATTTAGCTAGTCTCCAGTCTGTTTTCAGCTAAATAATTTATGTGGTTGGATAAACTACAGCAGATTATCTGCTGCAGAAGTTGCACTATCATGTTTACTAAACTAGAGTCACCGCAATACATTTTAACTGGCTCAGATACAGTATCCCTAGACCGATACATACCCATTGTGCTGCACAGTATCTATGGTATAAATGAAAAACCAGCAGTAACTGGTTTATAGATCAGATTTTCAGTCTTTATTATAACAGATAGATAGACAGGCAGGCAGACAGATAACCACAATAGACCTATAGTGGTTGAATAAAACTATTATAGCCTTCTTGTGGAAAAAAGGAGCTTGGAGTGTTGGTATGAATTCTCAAGCATAAGCACACTGCTATCAAAGCAGAGAGGCTGTGGTCTCTCAAACAGGCACAAACAAGACGACAAAGAGCTCTTTTAGAACAAATTGGCTTTGATTGACTTCGATAGATCTTGCAATTAAGAAAATGATTTATTCTTGTACAGCTGTTTGTGGCACAGCTCCTCAACTATTAACCAAGTTGTTTTTTCCTGCATTTGTTCTGTGGATTGCTGTTCAAATAAAATGTAAAAAAAAATTTTTTAAGTGAATTCTATATAGGTGTTTTAGTACGTTACCTAAAATGTGTATATTAATCCTTGCCTCTACCACACTGTTTGAATCTTTTGTGCTCTGAACATGTCTGAATACAGATGCAACCTAAATCTATATGCCTCGTCTTCCTGAGACAATAGCCTGCACTCAGCTGCACTGTAACTTGACAAATAAATTAATGTTAATGATAATATACAGGGTGTCCCAGAAGTATCCATAGTAGATTAAGCCATGTAGAACTAAGTGCACACCACTCCCGAAAAGTGGATGTCCACAAACCACTCACAATCCACTGACAAAAGGCACAACCAACGTGCTGGCAGAGAAAGTGACCCATGAATGGAGACTTTTTGGATACCATGAATATTTAGTACCTATATGCAAGATGGGTAAAACATTAAAAATAGCTAAACTTTGTGTAAACTGGACATCATTTTGATTGCAGGTCATGTCCATTTCTCCACTCTAAAGACCTGGACTGGTCTCCTGCTCAACAGTGAATTAGGAGTGAACATGACTGCAGTACACATGTGCAGGAAAATGCATTGTGTTATGTTTCCAAGTGAATAAATGATGTCCTGGTGGTACAAGTTGTCAGAGAATGACAGTGAGAAAACCAGTTTGAGTTTGTCCACTCTGAAAAGTAATAAAAATCCTGTTAGAGTGACTTTTACACTCAATCAACCCAACAAAAGGCAGAAGGATTTTCCTCTCTGGCAACATTACTAGAGAAACGAGAGAACCAGAGTGAATCTTACCCAGGAAGTCATGGGCAGGGAGGGCAGTGAGAGGGGCAACGATGGAGGAGCGTACAGGTTGGTCAGGTCCAGGTCTTTAAACTTCTTACCAATCAAGGCCAGTGCTTTATCTACCTGCTGCTGGGCGCCTGAGAGCAGATAATATATATATTTGCCACAAAACACATTTCAAAGTGAACACCCAACAAGCACGGTGGAACAAGTGATCATCTAGTGGATCATCACACTCACCCTCTATATGGCAGATCTGAAACTCTTGGGTGTAAGGCAGAGTTGAGATGTAAATCTTTGCACCCGAGCTCTGCTTCAAAAAGCTCACATATCTTCCTTGTTTTCCGATTAATCTACCAACTAGATGCTGCAAATGACAGATGAAGAGGACATCAGAGCAAAATAAGCACTATCGATTAAGAAATAAAAGACAACAAAATATCTTAAGACTGTTACAGGCATGGTTAGATTCAAGGTTTATTGGTCATGTGCATTTGTAGCTTATACACAGCTATAAAGTACAAAGTCCACATATCAAAAACAATAAATACACTATACAGACTATGATAATGGGTACATGGGTATGGTCGAGTACAGACGACAAAAAAAAAATAAAAATAAATAAAAATAAAAAAAATAAAAAAAGCATACACGAGTACGTATGTATTTGTAATGTATGTACACGAAAGTGACCTCTGCATGTAAAAATGTGCCAGGTGTATGATCGAGTGTGTGTGTGTGTATAATGTCAATTGCAGAGGAGCTGATGCAAATAGGTGGTCATGAGTTCAAGCAAAGAAACTTTTTTAGCCTTTATGGGGGGTTATAACTTATGCGTGAAGAAACTATTAACCCTTGTGCGTCCTTATGGACATGTGTCTATTTTATTTATCATTCTGTCCGTGTTAACGTGTACATTTTGCAAGAGGTGTGTATTTTTATTGGAATTTTAATATTTCAAACTCCTTTGCTTTCATAAATCAATTTGAAACTAGATACACAAGAGTTACACTCAGGACCTTAAGGACAAAAATGTCCCCATTGAAACTCATTCACACTAATATTTAATCCCTGTGACATTTAAGAATAAAATCATGCATTGTGTTAATAGGCTTTTATTTTGTTGACAAGGTTTCAAAACATTTAAAAAAAAATAAATTCTGAAAGGTACAGTATTTTCTCAGGTTTAGCCTCTGGGGAAAATATATGGTCTACAACGATCTATAATACAGCAGAATCAGGAAAAAAAAAAGGAAAACCAACTGAATAAATGATGCAGCTATAATTGTGTGCGTGTTTGTATGGATATCAGAGTTGTGGTTTGGATGTGTGTACTGAAAATAGTGTGTGAACAGTTTGAAAGAAAAATTATACTGTACTAGAATTCACAAATCCATGTATGAGTCAAAGAAGGTTACTGAGCTTTGAAGATTTGTGCATTATGTAAAGAACCCAGCGTTTAAAGGGTTACAATTCAGAAAATGAATGTTTGGCAATTATGATCAGAACTGATGCTGGTGAAAAATAAAATAAAATTAGTGAAAGTGGAAAAAATATCAATACACAATATTTTAAAGACCCCCCCTTGACCCAAGGTTTAAAATGCATTAACTTCGTTACAACTGTTCAGAGAGCGGACCTTGATTCAAAACCAAACTCACCTTCGGCACCTCTATTTCCCACACAATCAGCTCGGTGCTTTGACTGGCCTGGCTGCCACTCTGTTGACCGTTTCCTGTACCCAAAGCAGAGTAGCTGTCTACTGAATCCATACTGTTCACATCCGAACCTACATCAAGACATGGACATGAAAACACAAACATGAAATTAAGTGCAACATTCATGAGTGACAACTGAATTAAATTACTCAGGGCTGATCATGACTTTCTAAAGCTAGTGTTTGTGTCCTCGACAAAACTTAATGGCAGAAAATGTTTGGCTGTTGTATAACAAGCTGTGTTGGCTCCCTCACGTTTCTTTTCAATCTGAAGGACTTTAAATGAGGCAATGGAGCGCTGGGGGGAGAAAAAAAAAAAAGTTTTTGAAGTGTTTGAACTGGGAGCAGTTTGATAAATGCTCATTTTAAAGCTGACAAACAGAAAGCAGCTTAACGGACTCGCAAGCCCTTAATTATTTTTTTTTGTGCAAAATATTTAAACTGATTGAACATTACTTATGTTTAAGGCCAGAAATGATAAACCAAGAAATTGCTGAAATATTTTGAAGCTTGTTGATGACATCTTGAAGTTTAAAGAGTATTTTTGCAGTTTCCTTAGGAGGAGAAAACACCAAATATAGTATGAATAAATTCTAAAACGTTTCAATTTGTTACAGAATGACAATATTTCCCCTCACAAATCTGAGCCACTATGTTTTTGCCCAATACAAGTACCTTTGATATTAGATAAGGGCCATCTCTACTTTAGCCTTAATTTGTCTCAGCGCATATTGCCATGTGATATTCAACAACTCAATTATCCAACCCCTAATGCAATATATGCACGCAATACTTAGGGTACCAACCGTCCATATGAGTAACATTACTGACACTGCAAACATGATAAATGGCACGGTCAGTGGTATGGCTCCAATCTGAATCCAGAATATTAGGGATGCTCCGATGAAACATCCGCCAATTGGTATCGGCCGATAATCATATTCTATGACTCCATCGATAGTTTGGCCGATCTTAGGAACCGAGCATAATATTGATGACATAAAACATGTGAGAGCATAAAACACAGATGTTAAACTTTATGGCTGCATTACCAGTGTGGAATAGGGATGTGACTGGGGTGCACGTGCGTGTTTCTGCTCCTCACTTATGAATGTCGATGCGCATTTCACTCATCAATTAGCTGCAATTCAGGGGCAGCGATTGCATAAATAGTGGGTTCATTATTGTTCTTAATGGAAAAACAACTACAAAACATTACAATGACAAACTCGCTTATATTAAACAGACACTTTGAAACCAAATCTTCCGCCACCATCTTGTCACCTCACGCTAGTCACATGCTAAATGAAAACTGACTCCTGCTGATCTGACTCCGACTTATTCGGCTTATGCTGAATTAAGCAGACACGTTCAGTTTTTAATTGTAGCATCCGTTCTCTAACTGAAGTAAATGATTTTTATAAGTGTAAAAGGGCAAAACGACTGTGGGGTCGGTGCCATGGTGGGCTAGTGATGTAATCAGTATGCCGCTCAAACACTGTCACCCCAGAACACCGACTATCGCAGGAATTATTACGAGGTCTCAAGAAACAGTAAAAAAAATTCACCATTTGCCGTGTATTTTTAAAGCTTATTTATTTATTGCTCATTTATTTGATTCTCAATTAAATCAACAATGTACAATATTACTGTAAATTATATAACCAAGGCAACATCTGTGGTATTACTTTATCTGGGGGAAAAATAAAAAAAAAATAAAAATAAAAAACAAATGAACAGAAAGCTCACATATAGCTTGAACGATCGGGATCGCCGATCATGACAAGAAATCTGTATCGGCTGCAAAAATCCTGATCAGAGCATCCCTAGAGAATATGCTGCCAAATGAATAACCTTTGAAGAGGTTGTGGGGTGTTGACTAGCAATTGTAAAACTATTGTCTTTGGTAATAAATTTGTAAAAAGGGAGCCTATACATTGAAATGCAATCTACTGGATGGGGCTCCTTCTGAGAACACGAAACCTAATGATGAGGAGGGTGCCAAAAACTAAGCCAAGTGTGCCAATACTTACAGAGCCTCCCTAGTGTCAGGTTAGAAAAGGAAAAAAAAAATTTAAACAAACATTTTAAAAATACAGCCATGTGCAATCCGCACCCTCGGTTTTGCAATCCATATTGGACATTCGCACGTCTCTCTTCTATTTCTCAATAAATAAAAACACACAAAAAGGGCAAGGTGTATTTGTTTAATAAATGTGTATTTAGTGGACATAACCGATATAACTTAATATATTTTTAAATGTACTCCAGTTAAAGCCCGCAGAGGCGGCTTATAGTAATGGAGTCAGTAAGGGACCGTCTAAAATGTGCATGACTTGGGCAACGGTATAAGATTTTTATATGGCACAATAAGTTTATATGTGTAATATAAAAAAGGTATATCATTAATAATATCTATATATGCTATAAAAATTTATCCATACTGTATCTTAACACTGCAATAAGTTAGATATCCTGTTAAGTAGATGACTATAAACTTAGTAGAATCTTACGGTTGCCCAGATCATGCATATTTTAGATGTTCCCTTACTTACTCCATTACTACAAGGCGCTGATAAGCTGCGTTTCCAAAAGCCCACATCTGCGAAAATATATTCAGTTGTATTAGTTCTATGTCCACTCAACACACATTATTAAGACAACACACATCATGTCCCTTTTGTGTTTCTATTTCTTGAGAAATAGAAGAGACAAGCTCGAATGTACAGCGAATGTCCAATATAAACCCAAATTTAACGCGGTGTGCGCGGTTTTCAAAACAGAGGGTACGGATTACACATTGCTTACACATTTTTTTTCCTTACCTGACACTAGGGGGGCTCCGTAAATACTTAAACAGAGAAAACAATTTTGAGAATTTGAACAATACAATTCCATCTAGCTATACTTGGTACCTGGGCACAAAAGGTAACTAAATTCAGCACAGGTACTTAGCAACAGTACTTGTTAATGGAAACAACAGCAATGTGGGATTACAGATTTATTGCCATCTCTTCCTGTACTACACAGTACATAGGAAAAGTGCTGCATCAAAAGTGGTTCATCTTTCTGGAAATATTCTATACCTAGCCTAAAGGCATTGTGTATTACTGGAGTAGACTCCTGTAGCATACTTTCAAGATTGGCACTATAAATCATGCTAATGCAGCATTTACAATCTATGAGAAGAAACTACGGAAGAGACACAAGGCAATTTGAAATGGGACAAACGACTAGGTGCTTCAAGGATCAAAATATTCAAGTATCAATTTGGCCAAGGGTGTATCACAAAGCAGCAGCAGCTGGAACAATAAAACAACACAATAAATCATGTCAAATGATCAGTTCATCAGGTGCTTCCTTTAAACCATTTAAAACCCCACCCTCTTACACCCTAATGAAGACTCGTTCATTCACGCTTTATGCGAGTTCGGAGAATCCCACAAAACAACTAGACGAGGGAGTGAAGACACAGCAGATGGGTCATCAGTTCCACATTCATTCACACCTTTGGGCAAATTTATTGTAGCTAATCCACCTACTGAGGTTTTGGGGAGGTGGGAGGAAACCGGAGAACCCAGAAGATGCCCACATGCAGACATAAGAAAAGGCTACATCACACTTCCCACCCTATCCTAATGGGGAAATGATTAATAACCAACATGAGTGTGAGTAGTAAACTTCAGACAGATTAGAGAACATTATAAAAATGTATTTATGCTATGTAGAACTTCTGTTGTGTGTGTAAGTTTTTTATTTATTTATTATTATCTTGCTAACCGGTTATTTTGAGTCATACAGTACTTCTTACACATCAGAAATAATGGCACTCACCTCCAGACTGATCAGCTTCTGCTTCACTGGTTCCATTCCTGAACGCTTCCCCATTCATCTGTGCTAGCACACAGGTAGCTGTTACATGCTCCACTCTCAGCACAGTCTCCTCCAGGACTGCTGAATCAGAGCTTTCCTGATGTCCATCACCTTTTTCGTCTGAAGTCGAGATCCCTGAAATCTGAATAAGGTCCTCTTTGCAGTCATGCACTGCTGATGACAAATCTGTGCTAATGACAAGATCCTCGTTGCTGATGCCATCCTCTGACTGGCAAGTGCTACACCCAGAATCCTCTGTTCCCATCACAGCCTCTTCTTTGGCCTGGACCTCGGGCAGGATCTGAGTCGATTCTAATTGTTCCTGATTATCACGGAAAGCAAAACTGTCCTGCGTCTCAGACTTCTCCCAGACAGAGGGAGTGAGGCAGCCATTGATGACCTCCTTTGCGATCTGTGCTGCATGCTGCTCTACATGATCTGTGTAACCTTCTGAAGAGAAATCCACCTGAGACACACATTCGTCTTCTTCCCTGATGATTTCTTTTCCATTTAAAGTAGATGTGATGCTGCAAGCAGCCTCAGGACCCGCGCTGAGCTGAGACGTAGAGCTGCTGTCTGCCATGACCTCCTGGGTAGCTGCTAAAATGACTTCAGTAATGAGACCGGCTGCAAGGCGTTGCAGCTCTACCATGCAGTCACTGCTCTCAACTTGACAGCACGGATCTCCATTCTCATGGTTCTGGACTTGTATGAAATCGTTTAAGACCGGTGAGCTAGTGGAAATTGCAAATGAGACAGGAAGTATAGGACTGTCGAGACCAAGCGTTTGCTGCGATGCCGCTTGAGTGTACTGATCCCCAGTCATTGGTGAAATGGAGGCCAAATCATCTTTGGTGGAGGATAAACTGTCTATTGCCAAGTCTGCTTGGAGGTTCTCAGCAAATGGCACAGCCAATACATCACCAGCCACCTCTCCTTCAGGTTCTGGGCGCTCCGCTTTGGACAACTCCACAGCATGGCATATAAGTGGCACCATTTCCTTAGTGTCAGTCTCCTGTTTGTCAAGTGTTTGATCCCAAGACTGGCTCAGTGAACCAGAAGTATCCAGCTCTGCTACAGCAGTCAACTGGTTTGACTCATTGCTTAGCACAACTGCCTCTGGTCTCTCATGTGGAGGACTCGCCTCAAATAGATTTGATGGTGTCAAGGCTAAAATTGGAGACTTTTGACTGGCCACTTCAAGGCTGCTTTGTTGGGAGTCTTCAGTTGCAATGCTGCATGGATGAGTACCCAGCTTTTTCACTACCACTGAGGAGCTGACTGGTTCTTCTACTGAGGCGCTTGTCGCCATTGTGTGAATCCGTGCTACATCCTTCTGCTCAGCAGACACCGGTTCTTTGGCACTTGGTTTGTCTAAGAAGGGTCTACCGTGTGTGGTCTCCACCATTCCATTAGTGCCCTTAGCAGGTGAAGCCAGCACGCCCGCAACCGGTTCCTCCTCCCGGTCATGGCTGGTGAGCCGCGCTTTCTTGCGAGAAATGTACCACCACCAGCCTATGAGTGCAAGCACTCCAGGAAGTGTGTACGGGACAAAGGACCGAAACCTGAGTGGCATATCCTGTGGCTCCTAAGTACTGCTCCTGAAGAAGAAAGACTTAAGTCAGAGCTCAGTATTCTGCTGCATAAATAAATCAGCATATAAGTAATGCTCAATATGGGGTTATTAACATCACGTGAAAACAATCATGTGCATAATTACATTAGTTAGGAAACTGCTCTGAAGTCTTTTTTGACCCGATATAGGCCATGGTTAAAAGGTTGATTAAGTGACACATTTTCCATCTTTGTAGCTATGAGATAAAGCACATAGTCCAGGCTAATAGCAGTGATTGTATTGTATTAAAATCAAGTTTTAAATACAAATGTCATGTCAATGTATTAATAAAGCCACTTAATACTCATGAAAGAATGAACTGCAGATCAACTACTACACCAGGTCACATTCTAAGAGAATTAATTATGATTAAATTACATGGATATGGAATGGTATAGATTTTTAATTTCACTCATTTGAAAAACATTTCACTGCTGAAACCACGTTGAAAAAACTAAACAACTAAATTTATTACCTGGACAGCTGTTGCTAAAAGGACTTAACTGCATGTTTTGCTAAATATTTGCTGCTGAATAAACTGAAAGGGAGCTTGTGAAATCGAAATTACATAAGTCAGAGTCCATATAAAATAATGTGTGAAGACTGTTAATATAAGAGGACATTACATGAAAACCCAACAAAACTGTTGACTACTGTACAATGAAGATATATAGAAAATTACATCATATACAAAATAGGCTTGCTATCAGAGGTGCAAATCGACACAGTAGTAACAAAGCTACTGTAGCAATTCCCCAAATTTTCATCCAGAAGTGTCTACAAAATGGATACACTTCAAGCCAGACTTCATGAACACCAGGACCAGGAAGATTTCGGGTGTCCAAGGAGGCTGACTGGACACCATACTGTGCTCTCTGGCCAGCAATCAGTCCATGTTAAAAAAGGATACCCAGGCATGCCTTTCCTTAACTGAGCCAGAGAAGCCCAGCCTGTGAACAGAAAGGAATGCGTTACAGGGGCAATGTGTCTCATGTCTGTACGGCTTCCGGAGACACGGCGCTACATAAAAGGGACACAGCGTTTATATATGATAAACTTGGACTATGACCCAAGACAGATTTGCTGAAATGTGGAGTGTTAATACCATGGAACAGGGAATTACACACCATGTGTCATACCAGCATGAGTGCTAAACCAAACAAAAATGTGTAAAACAAACCAACCAAACTGCTTTTCATCAAGCTAATACTGGAGTCACTGAATCAACAAAATCCTCAGAGTTAATAAAGGACCCCTAGAAACTGAGATGAATATTGAAAAACTTGCCGGACTTATGTGAGGCAAAGTTATCCATGTCAAAACAACCCTTCAATTCCAGGTTACTCAATGGTCAAAGACGACTTCACTAAGCTTATCTTAATGCTACATCAATCATAGCCAGCATGAAGAAAGCAGTGTGATGGGATGTCTAGTCTTTAGAGGACACCCAAGGACATTTCCCCAATCAATCCATGGTTTTTAGGAAACTAATTCATGAATATCCACTTCAAACAAACAAGTACTGTGTCCAGGAAGTGTGTGCGCAAATGACTCGATTGACAGCACAGCCATTTAGACATTAGCGAAGCAGAAGGACAGCATTGGGTGGGTGAGGAGGAGAGCCAGGCAATCACATTTGTCTGAGCATGTCCTAACTATTCTCCCATTTGGTTTCACATCTGTCTAAAATAATGCGTCAGGGTCAACACTGGAGCAACTATTAGACAATAAACTAGTCTTGACTCACCAAAACAGAATCCAATTATTTAAATGTACTGTAGACCAGGGGTCTTCGACTGACAAACAACAGTCCTGATGAAGACCCAGCAAAGTATTTCAGCTGACCAAACCGAATACTTTGGAAAATATACTGTAGCAGAGCAGATAAAGTTAAAAACAACCATATTTTAACAACTAGTTTTACACGAACAAGCAGTTTCGCAAGACCCTCGGTTGCTGCTTACCCAGTCATGCCAATAATAGTCAAATACATTTATGTGAATTATGTGGTTGAAGGCAGCTAAACAAATGACAAGCCTAGTCAATCGACAAATCAGACCAAACAGAGTAAATAAAAGGAAAAATCTATTTAACTCTGTGTAAACTCCGGTCTGATGATGTGGCTTGTTTTAAAAAGTCAATAACGGCAGAATGCTTCTCAAAAACAAAAAGTTTGCGTTTTTTTCTCTCCCTAAGTCAAATTTGAAAACAGTGTCATCTGTTCAGAGGTCGTGGTCAGAAACGGTAAGGTGAAGCGACGCTACAAAACAAAACCGCTTTAAATTGCCTGACTTAAAGCCATGAACTAATAATTAATGGTTAATTAATTGAAAGGTAACTTGTCACTTTTAAATGTTAACTGCTTATTCGAACCTCCATAAGCAAGGAATTATTTTTTTTTACATAACTGGGCCTTCACAGACTTTAGTTAAAGATCCCTGGCGTGGTTGTGTTTACATTCCTGTAAAGCTGCTTTAAGACAATGTCTATTGTAAAAAGCGCTATACAAATAAAATTGAATTGAAAGTTGTGTGTCCACTCAACAGGTGTCAGCATTACAGTACAATAACTCATGACTCAAAGAAAATGTCGTTATCCATCCATCCATCTTCATCCGCTTACTCCTATTCAGGGTCACGGGGAACCTGGAGCCTATCCCAGGGAGCATCGGGCACAAGGCGGGGTACACCCTGGACAGAGTGCCAGTCCATCACAGGGCACAATCACATACACACTCACACACACATTCATACACTACGGACACTTTAGACACGCCCATCAGCCTAACATTATAATCAGTGTAATCTTTATAATTTCCCAGTAGAACTGAAAAACTTCTTTTTTTTTTTTTTAAATAGTGAAAGGGTGCCGGTTCAAGTACTAGGTAGGAATATTAGCCATGCAAATAAAATAAACAATTAAAAAAAAACTACAGACGTTAACTGTCAATCTGCACGCACGCACGAGCACACATGCACGCACGAGCACACGTACGCTCTTACTGTACAATATCTCTGGTTATTTTGGCAGCTGGAGCTCGGTTCACCTTGGCCGAGGTTAAAAAAAAACGCAAAAGGGAACATGGAGCCGGGTTTGGCTCTATGGCGGCCTGCACACACCGAGTCAAGCACGCCAACGTACGACCTTGGGAGAGAGAACTAGTACCACTAGGGTCACTGAACGTTATAACGCAAAGGTGCGGCGTTTAAAGCTGCTTATTATCTGTGTGGTCTGCACCGAGATTATCCCTCCGCCCGCACGCTGAGGTCATGTTACCACGCGCACCCAAACACCAGCGGCTGACCCTGAGCACCAAGTCACTCGCCTTATCCCAGCTACTTGCTTCCTAGGACGATTAATAAATCACCTAAATAGGTTTCTAACACTTTCATGTAATGTAATAATAAAAGCAACACAAAGGGGTGTGTGGAAAAACTCACCAGAAGTGCGCTGTGCAAACATAAACCAGGCATGTGGCGCATGGTGTACCGTATAGGGACTCCATGCGTGCTAACAGACTAGCCGTCGAATGCTAACACCAATATTATTCCTTTTTAGATCATGAAAGCGAACTTGTGCTGCAAAAAAAAATAATAATAAAAATAAAAAACCCACCACATTTTTGCACTAGATAGCAGACACGCAATCTGCCGTTTGTCTGGTGTAGAGTGCAGCGTTCAATTCAGCACAGCTAAGCGAGCTGAATTTGACCTGGTGCAGGTTTAAGGTAGTGAAGTAGGCCAAAGCACGGCGCGAGTGAACACAACACGGCGCGAGTGAACACAGCACAAGCTAGTGAACCACAGCACAAGCGAGTGAACACAGCACGGCACAAGCGGGCACCTGTCCACTACTAATCCAAGTGTCCTGACTTTCAACGATTAGAAACCTAGGAATACTGAATAACATTTGTGGTGCCATGTTAATGCTAGACAAATAGCCAAACTACAGATCCTTTACTCATGTCTGCGGATATAAATGACAGTCATGGGAAGACCGATTGTAATCCAAGATCGGCTTTTGCAGCATTACAAAAGGATTGATCTAACCGTGCAGTGTTCAACAGCGTAGTAGCGTGTCTTTCTGAATTACACCGAACACGCGCTGTGGACACCGATATAGCATCGTGTTCTCTAATTTTAGCTTGAACGGTCAAAAATCAGTGGTTGTCCCCAAGATCACCGATTTACGCAAGCTAGATATGCTATCGCATTTTCTACTTACCATTATTGTTATTAGGCAAAAGCCTAAGACTAGCTGGTGTTATCTACATTTAAAAGCATTTCAAAATAAACTGTGGTACATAAATTGAATCACGACTCAGATGAAGTCTTTATAAAGCCATAATTAGTTATTTAAGACTGCATATTTACCTTATAAACGCTCCGGCACAGGATTATGAATACTACTGATAAGTCTAAACTAGCGGGCGAGAAAGAGAAAGACAGCCAGGAGTATAGTAAACGTCACAGTAGCCACACCGCTAGCTAAATAGAGGGCAACACTGAGACACTGTATGAAACTAGCTAGCTAGCTAACAATCCATGTCCAGACTAGCAAACACACTCCGTCCTCTCGGACCTGCACCGGCGCTCAACACAATCTCACCGTGTTTGTGTGTCCTTCTGGCCGCCACTGCGAACCGCACAGCCGTGATAAAACTCAGTCACTAATCCGGTACTCCGGGCCCAACACCATCCAAACGCGCCCCTTCTCAGTGTCTCTTTCTCTCTTCCCCACGTGTTGACCGACCGAAAGCACGCTAAACAGAGCCGGATCAGCTGTTCAAATCTCGCGATAATTGAGCGTTCCCCTGCGACTCGGTAAGATCTCGCGTAACTTTATTCCAAACTTAACGTCAAATTCAAGATTTCTTCGTTATACACACAACAAAGCTGCTATCACGATGATGATGATTATTAATAATAATTCTTATTGCTCTTATTACGATGATGATGATGATGATTAATAATAATAATAATTATTATAGCTGTTATTACTATGATGACCATAATGATGATGATGATGATGATGATGATTATTATTATTATTATTATTATTACTACTACTACTGTTATTACCATGATCTATGATCTATCAGAGAACCTGGTTGAAACATGGAACTTGGAGCTGTGAGGCAACAATAGTAGTAGTAGCAGCAGTAGTAGTAGTAGTAGTAATAATTAATAATTTATCAATTTATATAGCGCTTTTTACAATGGTACATTGTCTCAAAGCAGCTTTACA
>JAFFST010046359.1:68616-80051 GCA_022414735.1 Noturus placidus | reverse complement strand
ATGGACTGGCACCCTGTCCAGGGTGTACCCCGCCTTGTGCCCGATGCTCCCTGGGATAGACTCCAGGTTCCCCCGTGACCCTGAAAAGGAGTAAGCGGTTGAAGATGGATGGATATATATATATATACAGTATAAAACAATATGAATGACATGTTTATACAGTGTAATGTACGTTATATTATATAAAGAATATGCTATTTACTGATTATATAATATTCAAATATGAATTATTCAACAAATAACACAACACTATGTTTATTGAATTAGCTATAAATCAATTCAATCATTTAAATACATATATAAAATGTCTTTTTAAATCACCTTTGACCTTTGGTAACCCTAAGACTCCAGCGATTGTTTAGCAAGCAATAGTATGATTTTGAGGAAACTAGAGCTGGGGGAATATAGCACTGGGAACCATATAAGATTCCTGTGGTATTTCCTATGCAGTACGTACTGATCTCAGACTATGTCTTCTCTGTTTTCTCAGTGTTCATGTTTTCATCTTGTCCTATACTTATGAAATAGAAGTGACTTTTTTAGAGATAAATGGGGGCCAAAGCTATGGAATGTCGGGAATTGTCTAGCGAAAGAGCGAGAGAGAGAGAGAGAGAGAGAGAGAAAGCAAGCGTGGTGTAGTTTGGAAAGAAAGTTAAAAAAGCGACAGATTGTGCATGAGAGCTGCTTCTCTCTCCGGGTCCTGCTGATTGAATCCTCCAGCCCATTGCGATAGCAGCCAGCACAAAACCGCAAGGTTATATCAATTTTGCTGAAGCTGGTGTACAGTCATAAAGTGTCTCTAGAATTTCGCCCACACACGCCTCCCTCTTCTTGTGATTCTGTGCATTCCCTCCATTCCTTTTTGCTCCTCTGTCCTGCTATCTCATCTCTCTCACACACACACACATAGACACTATTTCTCACTACATTACCCATTCGTTACTCGTCACTCCCTGCTCACCTCTCGCTCCCTCACACTCACATCTCTGTTTCTCACTCACAGACTCTTGGTGTATTATTAATGCTGAAGGGTGGCGGCTGTGCGCCGTGAGGCTCCCAGGTGTTTTCACACCCTGTCTGTGATCCTTAGCAGCTCAGGGCTGCGTCTGACAGCAGGATGTGAGGCGGTGGATCTTGTAATGCAGCTTCCTTTATACACTCAGCTGCCCTATCCCTATCTTTACTCCATATACAACCAACTTTCACTGAGTTCCAATCCTTTATACTGCACACGAAACACACAGCCATTCAAGAAAAAGAAGCAGCTGTACTCATCTGTCAATCATGATGTTTGTCAACTCAATAAACAGGGTCTGCATCTTGCACAAGCTAGCTTCAAGGAACTTCTGTTGAAATTGTTGACTGCACCTTTAAACAGTATGCTCATGTTGAGTGTACAGAATAAACAACTCTTACTGACCCAATTGCAACAAACCAGCAATGCATAGTAATGCATTCTCTGACCAATGCCAAGTCGTGCTTGTTAATACAACATAATATTCCGAGCTGGCGACTTAAGTCCAAAAGTTAGCAAAGGAAAATTAGGGGTATTCAGACTCGGGATACGCACATGCTTACAATATATACATTATATATACACACACAGCTGTCTAATAATTATTAGGCCGGCTGTGGCTCAGTCGGTAGAGCGGGTTGTCCACTAATCGTAGTGTTGGTGGTTCGAATCCCGGCCCGGGTGATCCCATGCCGAAGTGTCCTTGGGCAAGACACTGAACCCTAAGTTGCCCCTAATGGCAAGCTAGCACCTTGCATGCAGCTCTGCTACCATTGGTGTGTGAATGTGCTCTCATTTGTAAGTCGCTTGTAAATGTAAAATGATATTTCTGTAAAGCTGCTTTGAGACAATGTACCATTGTAAAAAAGCGCTATACAAATTGATTAATTATTATTATGCTTAAGTCAGTCTTCTTGGGTGCGCCATTCAGTGTGTAGTTCAAGCCTCTGAGCTTGTCTAATCTTTGTCTGAGGAAAACAAATCTGCAGTTATGACTGAGGTATGGATATACATAATTATAATGTATTAAGTCCTCACTTCTTACAGAGAATATGGCCCATAGAGGATAAGGATGACATTTCCAATGTAACTCAATGTTTATCCAGCATGTGTACCGTTATCGCCACATTAATACTCTGCTGAAAAGTATTTACACTTAATAAGATATGCATATTTGCTTGCTTGTGATTAAATCCTATGCATGCCGTAATGTACCCTGTATACACTGATGTCCTAACTAAAAATACTGCGTTAATCCAGACAGTGAAAGGAGACTGGAGCATGTATTAAAATCAGAGGTGCCAATTGAGTTGTAAAAATGGGAATTGAGTAGGGAATAGGGAATACCACCCCCTATCCTCTTCCCAGTCTTTCCATTTGCAGCTTTCCCAGTGTTGTTTTGGGGCTTTAGCTTATGCACACATCATCTATTTAATGGCTGTGTGTGTGTGTGTGTGTGTGTGTGTATTCCCCAGGATTCCCAGCATTCGTGAGTGTATGAGTGTGCAAGGGGAAGCACTGAATTGAATTAACCTCAATACGCTACGTCGATGAACCGCTGTTGTTCCACATGGGCGAGAGAAAGTAGCTGCTCCTGCAATAAACACACACACACACACACACACACACACACACACACTTAGTACATCAAGCACCCGTCTATTGCTCTCACAGACACAGGCACATTGCCGCAGTCACTGGCACTGTATTAGCTGCCGTCGCTAATGTGATTAGACCTTTCAGCTGGAGACTTTCAGACAGGGAGAGAAGAGAGCAAGAGGAAAAAAAAGAGAGATCGAGAGAGTTGGAGAGAGTTAATGTTCCACTCTAGTGCACAGGAGGTTGCGAGTTCAAATCCTGGCCCTTGAGCTCTGAGCAAGAGTCTTAGCCCTTAACTGCTCGACTTTTTGTTCGGATTACATTCAACCTGTCTTGGGACAAAAGAATCTGCCAAATAAATGAATATAAAAATATAAAAATAAAAAATCCTTCTTTATGATGTACTGAAAGTGAATAAATGCTCCGTCCATATTTATGTCATTGCTTTACTCTATTTAGATGTGACACTGTCTCGCATTGCTTTTCCTTTTCATTAGACTCAGGCTATTTGCCGTCTCCCTTCCATGCGCTAATTTAATAAAAAAAACATCCGAGCAGCCGGTCATCAGACGCAGAACTGCTCGGGAAATTCTTCGTCTCGTTCTCTTGACAAACTGTCGTTTTCGTGCCTTCTGCACTAAAACACATCAAATCTCCTCAAGCCTCTTAAACTTCTTTCTTCATAAGACATATTAAACCTCGAAGGCAGGAACCGGTAAATATTGACTGGAAGATATTAAAGATGGCAGAGAACTGAGGACAGACAGCAAGTAACCTGGGCTTAGTGTCCCGAATGATAAAACTCAGGGAAGGAACCTTTAAGGCAAATAAAACGAGTGTGTAATGAAATAATGTGCAATAAGTTAGCTACATGAACTGATTTATACAGCTAGCGGCTATGTTTATTTAGCATCATGTGCTGGGTTTTTGGGGTGTGCGTCTATCATAAAATAATCAATGACAGGGTGGAGTGATGCATCCTGACACGAAACAGAGTTACTGTGCCAGTAATACCCGAAGATTGGTTTGCTTGATTATCGTCCTAGGTTATCTAGCACAGGTTCAGAGTGGGCTTGGTGTGTGTGTGTGTGTGTGTGTGTGTGTGTGTGTGCAGCTGTATGTGTCTCAGTAATTGTATCTGACCTCATGTCTATCCAATGCGACAATATGTTATTTGTATGCTGTGACTTTGTGAGTGTGACCGCACTTGCGGATGTGTGTGTGTGTGTGTGTTTGTGTGTGTGTGTGATATTGCATCCCCCGTACGACCAGGCCTGTCCCTTCATTTCACGCTCTGCCGCCCCTGTGTGAATCCTCTTCCCACGGCTCATTATCGGACCTCTTTGGCGGGCGCACGGCTGGCCCGTACGCCCAATCATTATTCAAATACATGGAGGGTTGGCGCACACTCCCATGCTTGTGTACTCATTACTCTGTCCTCAGAAATAACTAAGTAAACTTCCAAGAAAATTGACTTGATGGCATTGCGGTAGCTGTGTCGTGCTTGAATAACAGAATTATGTTAAACACCTTCTTCCTGTCTTTCTCGTTTCTCTCGGCAGGACCCAGCAACGTCCACGCGGTGGAGTTCAGTTATTTCCCTGACAACCTTACAGTGCTGGAAGGGCAGAACGTCATTCTGAGGTGATCCTCTATCTCCACACACACACACTCATACGCTTATACTCTCACATATACATTTACATTTGCTTATTTAGAAGATGATTTTATGCAGCAGAATCCAATCCAATGTCCACCATATGATATGATGCACATTGTAGTATGTGATCAACAATTACTTACTCATCTCTTTATAGTTCTCATAGATACTAGAGTCACGCCTCCTTTAATGACCTAAGGGCCCAAAACGACCCATGTCACACCACGCTTCATCTCCCTCCACTGGCTTCCTCTAGCCACCTGTATCAAATTCAAGACCTTGAATCTCATGTACAAGACCTTGTGTGGAACAGCACCCTCCTACCTCAACATTGTCCTGAAGGCTTATGTTCCCTCATGCAATCTGTGATCGGTTAACAACCAACGCTTAGAAGTGCCTACTCGGCGTGGCTCAAGGTCCCTTTCCAGAACCTGCACCCTAATTGTCCCTCAGTAGTGGAATGAACGTCCAAACTCAATCTGGACCGCGGAATCTCTCACCATCTTCAAAAAACAGCTAAAGTTACCGCCTCTTCCGTCAACACTTAACCAGACCATAAAAAAAATAAATAAAAAAAATTACCCTGGTTCTTACACCTCGATTCTGTGCACTTTGCTTCTCTAGAACTCAGCTATAAATCTTGTACAGTAGCACTACCTGTATTGTTCTCCACTTGTTATATCGCTTTGCCTGTATTTCATCATTTGTGAGTCGCTTTGGATAAAAGAGTCTGCTAAATGAATAAATGTAAATGTAAGTTTGTACTTAGTTTTGGAAAAATAGATAATACTACCTTACGTCCAAAATGTTGCCCTATCGACTACACTATAAAACTGTAGCGCATTATGGGTATTCAGTTTCTGCAAATGGTGGGATTTTGTGAGTGCACTGCATTTGACTATTACAAAAAGGGAAATACTCAACTATTGTGTCGAGGATAATGATAGCAGTTACACTTAATAGTTACACTTTTGTATCGTAACACAAATGTAATCTGCTATGGTACAGTTGTAGAATTTACTGTTTGTCACATCGCAAGCAAACATGACTCGACTTGAAGTCATCATTTGACAATTGAAATCCTGTACTGTGTGTCAGACAACACTGTAGCACTGAAGAACAGGGCTCTTCTGTGAGTCTTGCTGCTCGGCGTTCACAAAACCCCTCACAAGCGTTCTCTTTAGTATTCCACACACACGGAGCACGTGTGAGGGTTGATTTCATACCATCGTCTGTCGAGTGAAAGTCAAAGTCGACATGAAGTGGGGTACTGGGATCTCTTGAGGTTTTCAGCCCCGAGACGTACCACACTGGAACTCGGCACTGACATCTCGTGGCATGACGCAATCGCTATGCTGCCAAAATGAAGCTGTTTGGAAGCAGCTGATTATGTGTGATTATCACTGAGTCACAAGGCTCATCACACATGCATCAACAAAAACAAAATTATGTTTTCTGTAAGGCACCATGAGTGGAAGTGTTAGTGTCTGCTGACGAAATTTACACGAGCTGACTTCATGCTCCATGCACGTCCTAATTTTGGGTAGGTGTGTAATTTTATGACATTTTGCTCATTAAAAAGTGTAATAGTGTCTATTCATGGGGCAGTGGTGGCTTGGCGGTTAAGTGGTGCAGTGGTGGCTTTGGGTTACTGATCGGAAGCTCGGGGGTTCAAGCCCCAGCACTCCCAGGCTCTGGGTTAGTGATCGGAAGGTCGAGGGTTCAAGCCCCAGCACTCCCAGGCTCTGGGTTACTGATCAGAGGGTCAGGGATTCAAGCTCCAGCACTCCCAGGCTCTGGGTTAGTGATCGGAAGGTCGAGGGTTCAAGACCCAGCACTCCCAGGCTCTGGGTTACTGATCGGAAGGTTGGGGGTTCAAGACCCAGCACTCACAGGCTCTGGGTTACTGATCGGAAGGTCGGGGGTTCAAGACCCAGCACTCCCAGGCTCTGGGTTACTGATCAGAATGTCAGGGGCTCAAGCTCCAGCACTCACAGGCTCTGGGTTACGGTAAGGTCGGGGGTTCAAGACCAAGCACTCCCAGGCTCTGGGTTACGGATCGGAAGGTCGGGGGTTCAAGACTTAGCACTCACAAGCTCTGGGTTACTGATCAGAAGGTCAGGGGTTCAAACTCCAGCACTCTCAGGCTCTGGGTTACTGATCAGAAGGTCAGGGGTTCAGGCTCCAGCACTCACAGGCTCTGGGTTACTGATCGGAAGGTCGGGGGTTCAAGACCCAGCAATCACAGGCTCTGGGTTACTGATCGGAAGGTCGGGGGTTCAAGCCCCAGCACTTCCAGGCTGCCACTGTTGGGCCTTTGAGCAACGCCCTTAATCCTCTCCTTTCAGGGGGCGCAGTATCATGCCTGACCCCACAATCTAATCTCCAGCTTCCTGACATGCTGGGGTATGCGAAGAAAAGAATTAGTGTATATGTGTTCGATAAAGACTCATTGTCATTATAAATACAAATAGATGCCGGACTTTGTCCTTGAATTCCTCTAGTACTGTTCAGGCATTACATCTAGTTTATGCTCCATGTTTGTACAAAAAATCTGCATAAATGTGTTATATTTCTATTGTGAATATGATAATATTATATAACTAAGCTGGTCAAAGAATCCTTAAAAATATGACACAGTACTTCATTTGTATGTTTATTGTGACCTTGTGTAGTTGATGCTCCACGTAGTCAATGTTTAATATTAAATAGATTGTTATTTAACAAAAGAAAAACATGCGGTATGATTGTTGATATGGTGAACTTTTCTTTGAGGAGATGTTTATTTACCATTTATGGAAGGAGTCTCCATTGGCAGCGCTTTGTAACAGTCAGTAAGTGGAGACTGTCATACTTTCAGTTTCGAGGTCACATGACAAGAGTTTTGTGTCTCCTGTTATCTTCAAGAGAGAAAAAAAAGGAAAAAATTGGTTTAGTAACAGATGTTTATAGATTTTATAACGTAAGTGATAACAGGAACTAAGTTGTTTAATGGATGTTGTGCAAAATTAAATGTAACTATAAGTGGATAAAAAAAAACCACTGTGAATTTGGTATAAAACAATAAAATAATCAAATTCGGACTGGTAAAGAGTAACGTCTTTGTTTCAGGCTGCCTCACACCACAACATCATTGATTACGTTCCTACAAACACACTACATCAATATATTGATTTCTATCGACTTGGAGTGACCCTTTGCTCTAAGGGGACAAATGAAGCCAAACTTACGGTGTTTTAATTTACTGTTATGGGTAAAAAAAAAAAAAAATCAATACAAGGGCCTAATCCAGACTCCCTGCCCTCATCTCTCCCTGACTAATCAGATCCAGGGTCAAGAGAGTTTCTTTATTTTGACCTTTTCATGAATTTGTAATGGGGTCAGGACATTGTAAGCCTAGGCAAATCTACCAGCAGTCAAAATACTAGGGACTAGAAAATACTAGAAACATGAAAAAGGACTTGAAAATAGGAGAGGGAAAATAGGAGAGTGAAAATAGGAGAGTAGGAACCTAGAAAAAAGAAAGTAGACAACCCAGCTTGAAATTGGGTCTAACAAGACCAATACCCAGAGACTGGTGTAGTCGGTAATCAGAGCGGAAGTTCAAGATGGAGCTTGAGGAGTGAGAAGACAGTGAGGAGGATAGGGATGCTCTCTGAGTCAAGGCCTGTCACCTTAACCCTAGATATGTTGTTTATCCTGTCAATCTTAATTATCATTAAAAATATAAGAGAATGTTAAATTGAGGATACAAGATGAATATATATGTATACGAGACATTTACAAAGAATAACCAGTTCTTTGTAACTGTTTTTTTTTTATGCATTAATTTTTATGCATTAATCTTCTCACAGGTGTAAGATCGACGAGGAAGTGACCCACAAGGCCTGGCTGAATCGCTCCAACATCCTGTTCACGGGGGATGAGAAGTGGTCTCTGGACCCACGGGTGTCAATGGCCAACAACAACGACAGCGATTTCTCCATCCAGATCGAGCGAGTGGCCGTGGCCGATGAGGGTCCGTACACGTGCAGCTTTCAGGCACGAACCAAGCCACGCACTGCACACGTCTACCTCATTGTCCAAGGTCAGGCTTTATTCGTTCATTCATACATTCATTTATTTATTATGAATGGCATAGTACGTTTGCCTCGCACCTCCAGGGCTGGGGATTCAAATTCCTCGCACACATGGTGTTCTCCTCGTTCTTCGGGGTTTCCTCCAGGTACTCCGGTTTCCTCAAGCAGTCCAGAGACTTCTGTTGTAGGCTGTTTGGCATTTCCAGATTGTCTATAGTGTATGAATGTGTGCGTGATTGTGAACTGCAATAGCTTGGCACCCCATCCAGGGTGTCCCCCATGTTGTACCCCGAGTTCCCTGGGATAGACTCCAGACTCCCACGGGATTTATTTATTTATTTATTTATTTATTTTAGCATTTTTGTTCACATGAGTCGAGTTGAGAACCTCTAATAAGAACCTATGCCACAACTGTGTGTAAACATCACTCTAATCCACTAATCTAATCTAATCTAATCTAAGAACTTCCTCAAATAATTCCACACTAAACATTATTATGACAGTACAGACATTGTACGCTACTGTACTGAAGCCATCTATAAGGATTTGAATAGAGTTTCTGCTTCAGTCATGCACACATACAGGAGCTGAGCTCATATTGATGATGTGTCACATGATTTTTCACCGCTCTGGTGATGGATGACAAACCCTAAACCCCCCCCCCCCCCCCCCCTTACATGACAGTCGTTTATGCAGATCATATTTTCTGCATTGTGTTTCGCCGTAACACAAGACATCCATTTAGGGAAATGAAAAATTGCCCCTGGAACAAAGACACAATGCAGCGAAGAGATTGTTGGGATTTTCTTTCCGATAATGCTAAGCGAATTTAGCCATCCATTGAGCGAGATGCACCTCAGAACAGCTCTTTCTGCACCATGTTTGTTTGATACAGTGGTGCCCTCAATTTTAAGTCTTCATATGATATCAGAGAAAAAAAATAATTACACCCTCAAGTCAGTGCTCCAGCAGAAACCCTGCAGCAGGTCCAATTTCTGCTTCATCTTTAAAAGCAGCTTGGGTCTGGCCTGGCAAAAGAAACAGAGATCGTTCTTCTGCTACATAATGCCTTGCAGGATGAATAGCTTGGCTGTCTTCATTAAAAGAATCCATGATGAGCCATTTAAATTCAAGGGTCATCTTGTTATTGGCCTTCCATTATGCATGGACTTTCACGACAATGGATTTGACACAAGACAATAGCTTGTGGCCATCAATTTTGGAAAGAAAGAAAGAAAACAAAGACATCTAAGTGGTGCTTGACTGACAATATTCAGCTCGTTCGGGTCAGGGGGGGTTTCGATCAAAACAATTACAGCATCCACATTGTGAATGAAGAGTTACAATTTGTTCCGTTCGAGTCTTTTAATGAACTGTTTTGTTTTCACAGTGCCAGCGAGGATAGTCAACATCTCTCAGGATAAATCGGTCAACGAGGGCGATGACGTGAACCTCTTCTGCCTGGCGATCGGCCGGCCTGAGCCCACCATCACCTGGAAGGACTTAAAATGTGAGCCGCATCACTCGAAGCCCAGATTTCACGGCCATCTCACAATCACATCATGCGTAATTACAGCCGTAACCAGAACCATAATCATCAGCATCTGTTATTGCGCCCGCCGTCGCTGTCACCACCATCACCGTAACACTAATAATCGTGTTTGTCATTAAGGCCCTATTTATAACTTCCATCCGCATTGATATAAATCATATTCGTTATGGGCAGCCATGATGGAGCACCTATTAAAACTGCTTAGCGATTTATTTATTTATTTATTTATTTTGGCGGTAAATATTTCTGTCAGCTAACCTGTTTGAAAACAGTCTGCACTCATTCATTATTCATTTTGAAAGTTCATACTCTGGAAGCAACTGCCAGGAAATCGTAAGCAGAGCTACTTCAGTTGTGATGTCAGTCTCGAGAGACCGCGTTTACACACACTTAGACGTACAAACATGATTGACGAGTGCACAGAGGAAGGGGGTTACTGGTACGCGGCATTAAAAATTCATAACGGAGATGACAAGACCCAACATGCTGAGAGTTAGATTATGTTTATAGAGATTTTTGTTTATCTTGACCCACATTAAAGAAAAATCGAACGCAAATCTTCCTCCAAAGCTCAACAGAGACATATGGGTCATGTCAGATTTGTAATTGGGTTAGACTCAGATATTAGTCGCGAACTCCATAAATAGGCAGTTCTCTGGAGTCCAAGCCCACTGACAGCTGCACTGACTTGTACAGTAAAGTCTGAATATATTTCCGCCATGAAAAAGTTTCCACCATGTTGGATTTGTTGCAAGCTCGTCCTAGACCGCTCATCCAATTGGAACCAAACCAGTGCATAAAGATTCTCTGGAGTTCCTTTATCAATAATTATCAAAAACAATGTTGAATTTCTGATTTAACCTCGCGACGGAACGTCAAAATATTTGAAGTGGGCGTGGCCAGTTTAACTTAAATGTCTATAACTCTTGAATGGAATGGGATATTTTCACCAAAATTCACACACTTACAGATGTGGCCATTAAAAATGCATATCACAGGACACGGGGATCCTACGATTTCCCATGGAATCACGCGCATGCTGCGGGCACCGGAAGACCAGTAGGGGGCAGTCATGTTTCATTTGAATAAATGGTAGTAGTAAGTGAGCATATTCATTTTACTTCCTGGGTTGCCCAATTAAACAAACCGCATTCCTTTTCTAAAAAAATTCTTTGAAGCATTCTTTTATTTTTCGATCTACAGTTAAATAAAAATTGAACCGGAAAATTAAACGCTAGGATATACAACTGCACATATTTTTGGACCTTTCATGATCTATATATTCTACGTAACGAATAAAAATCACAGACATTAAAACTTGTGAATAAAGATATTTTATATATTAAATAATATATCCATCCATCTTCAACCGCTTACTCCTTTATCAGGGTCACGGGGAATCTGGAGCCTATCCCAGGGAGCATCGGGCACAAGGTGGGGTTCACCCTGGACAGGGTGCCAGTCCATCGCAGGGCACAGTCACATACACATTCACACACTACGGACACTTTAGACACGCCAATCAGCCTA
>JAFFST010046359.1:40332-58251 GCA_022414735.1 Noturus placidus | reverse complement strand
TTATAGCTTTTGTCTGATATCTTGGATTGGAATTAGAATTCTATCCAGTTGTCATCTAATTTTTTACATTACGATCATACTTTGGACGCTCAGTGGTTAAGACCTCACATAGGAAGCAAGAGAAATCTCAGCAAGACTTTACAAAGAAGCCAAACAAGTGCAAAGATGCTAAACGGTAAATGGCGCACTTATATAGCGCTTTTATCCAAAGCGCTTTACGCTGTGTCTCATTCACCCATTCACACACACACACTCACACACCAATGGTAGCAGAGCTGCCATGCAAGGTGCTAGCTTGCCATCGGGGGCAACTTAGGGTTCAGTGTCTTGCCCAAGGACACTTTGGTATGTAAAGTCACATGGGCCGGGAATCAAACTGCCAACCCTATGATTGGTGGACAACCCGCTCGACCACCTGCGCCACAACCGCCCTTGGTGGTTGATAAACGGTCATTCATGAACTGTGAATTTTGAACTATTTGACAGGACATTTATTAAGCATATATTGAAAACGTATCATTTCGAGGTACAGTAGCTGCGACGTGAGTTTAAATTAAATAGGGGTGCTATTTGCAAAGAAATGCTTGGACCCTTATTGTATCTCTGGGACCAAAATTAGTTTTTCATTTGATCACTAGATGGTGCTTTAATACAAATGCATATAGCCATATTTAACCATGCATAACCTTCGTTTTGCCATGTGTATGTTTTTTTTTAGAGCACGTTGTGTTGTGTTCAATGAATCTAATGGTTATATTATAAGCATATTTTCCAACATTGTGCAGATTAACACTACACCTCCTAAAAGGGAAACTGCAGACTCTAAAATAGGGATTTTGTCATGATTCTGACTAATTGTCAAGACTTTTTATCAGATGTATGCTGTAATTTCTTCCGGAGTAGTTGAAAAGTTGATAGTTTCAATAGTGGCTGCTATAGAGTGCCGCAGGGATGACGTATTCTTCCAAGCCAACCCGGAAGTTAGCATCACCCTGGTTCCCTTGACAAAAAGCCAATTGGATTTCCCCATTGGTTTTTAGATTGTTGAACAAACGTTTATGATTCTTACACATTATTTTCATCGATATAATCTTCACAAATGAACACAACTTTTGTGTATTTTGAAGCGTAGGTAAAAAGCAGAAGTAAAAAGATCAAGTTAGGCTATAAACGAACTACAGCACGGTCACATGGGACTTCAACGTCACACCATTAAGCTTCCGATAGAATTTATAGCACTACAGTTAGAAAAAAAAACACTACAATTGGAAAACACCATAAATTTAAAAAGTTGGAAAGTTTGAGTTGGAATAGTTTGTAAGAGCACGAGTATAAAAACAACGAGGCTGTAGTAGATGAGTTTTCCTGTTTGCTGTGATGACGTTTGATGTCCCCGACATCCTCTGCAGTCCTGTTTAGCCACTTGTTAGCAACCGCCTTATCCAAGACACCTAAAAACTTAACAAAAATCACAAGTGGAGAATCACTGATGTATTTTCTGTCATCAAATAAAACATGAAAATATCTTGACCTTGTGTTAACCACAGACCTCATTTTAGGCATTTAACCAAGAACCCGTCCAAAAAAAAAATGAAAACCCCGTTGTCTTTAGGACGATGGAACTGGAAGTGCAGCATTCTATTAGCAAGAAGTGCGTAGGACCCAGTGATTATTTTTATTTTTAATTCAGAGCCAATATAGTAACAGTACACAGTACTATACAGTACTACAGTATGTAGTATACAGTACAAATAGAACAAATTATTTGTAGCACTATTGTGCAATATGTGACTTTAATTTGGTATTTTACACATACCTAATTTACGTGACATTCTGACTCTCTTCAGGAACTTTGCTAGACTTCAAAGCATCGACTTTTTTTCATACGTGAAAACTTTCTTTTCCGATAGACTGGTGGAAAGCGACAACACACTGAGGATTAAAAATGAGAAGACGCGTTCCCTGCTGCTATTCACCAACGTCACCGAGAAACACTTTGGCAACTACACCTGCTTCGCCTCCAACCGCCTAGGGGCCTCTAACGCCAGCATGCTTCTCTTCAGTGAGTACACACAGACAATTGTGAAGCTCTTTGCTAGCAAATACTCTCGAATTTATACTGTGAAAGCACAAAGATGCGGTGTCAAGAGTGCATAAATACCCATGGGGAAAACAACATGCATGTTTGCTATTGTGTTTTGAGTGCTCTTCATGAGCTCACTAAGGATTGTGCTCACAAAGAGACGCAGGATTTAATATCACTTCTAGATGTTTGTTTTTTTTTGCATAACAAAAAAAAAAACAACCTATCTCTTTTTGTCCCCAGGTCCTTTAAAGCCCTGTTTTTTTTTTTCTCTCTCTCGTCTTGGCGTTCCTTTTACCGGTTTATTTCTCCCGATCCCTCCATTCGCTGGGCCGTTATGCTCTCTGTCGTTTATCGTCCTCCCATTTTCGCTCTGTTCTGTCCTGCTCTGCCACAAAGCCATGATTTCTCTCCCTCCATCCTTCTCTCCCTCATTCTGTTCCTCGCATTACCGCCCCCAGTGAGTGATTTCCCCTCGCTCCCTCCTTCGCTCCTGCCACACTACTGCACATTACCATCGTAAGTGAGTCCTCCATCTCTCGCCCCGTCTCTTTCCTCTCACTCTCTACTATTATCTCCACGAGTTTCACCTCGGTGAGTCACTCGCTGTCATTCTCATACATCTTTCGGTTGATTCGTGCCGTCGCTTCCACCCTCAGCTCTGCCTTTTAGCTCCTCATCTTTACGTTCCTTCATATTTAAAGAAACGAGAGCCACTATTTTCTAAAGAAAAAGAAAAATAGAATCATAAATTATAATAATCTCTCATATAATAATCTTCTCATCTCGAGATTACAAGTAGTTATTTTCAACAGCCACTCAAATGGAGAAAAGAAGGAATTATAATGTTTGAAATGGATTGAGGGTTTTTATGAATCTGATAATACAAAATTAGCCAGATTGCTAGCCACAGTAGCTTTCCAAAAATCTAAATACATTATTAGAGGTTTCTTGGTGATGGGAACATTTAACCCAAAAACTGTTACAGAAATAGAAAATATTTTCATTAAATGGAGAGCTAACTAGATAGCAGTGCTAGTTGCTAGTTACTTGTTACACTGTGCTAGCATGACAGAGGAAAGCTAGCATAGGTTTTTCTGTAATTAAATGTTTTTTTTTTTTTTTTTTTAGTTTTACAGAAATATGTTTTTTTTTTAATCAAGAACATATACAAACGCGAAGCATTTGGATAATTTCTTAAGTTCTTGGAGAACATTTATAGCTAACAGTGCACCTAGTTTCCATACTTCTGTTCTTTTTTTTAATCCTTTAGATAAAAATCTCCATTTAATTGGAGCAGTAGGGTGATTGGCGTGTCTAAAGTGTCCGTAGTGTATGAATGGGTGTGTGAATGTGTATGTTAGTGTGCCCTGTGATAGATTAGTACCCCATCTAGGGTGTACCCCACCTTGTGCCCCATGCTCCCTGGGATAGGCTCCAGGTTCCAGCGGTATAGAAAATGGATGGATGGATGGTTTGTGTGCGTAGAATTTCACGTTACGGTGTAAATATGGTCCAAATAAATGGTTAATGTCTTTAGTCATCTTCCGCCTCCTCCTCCGTCCCCTCAAAACATTTCTAGCGCTTATGTCACGTTTTTGTCATGTCACTTCCTGTCTTTTGCAGGGCCGGGGGCAGTGTACGGCGGAAGCGCGACGCTAAGCGCCTGCTTATCGGGACTCGTCTTCTGGTTCAGTCTCTCCATCTCCGTCCTGCTGAAGGTCTAATACGTCACCGCCTCGGAAAGGAGTCTTTAAATGACGAACCCATCACTGTGAATAAAAAAAGAATTATGCATTAACCCAGGAGCCATCTCTTGCATCTTATAATCACCCCCCGCCCCGCTCCTCCCCTCCCCACCCCACTCATCCCAGTCCCACCCATCTTTGGCAACCACTGGCCACTGCCTCTCCCGCTTCTCCAGCGAAGGTCACCTTTTCAATGTTCATAGCTGTTGTGGTGATGATTGTTAAAAGGAAAAAAAAAAAAACGCTAAAAACGTGAAGGTGCCGAGCGGAACACGTCATTGTCTCAGTCTGCACGTGCTGGATCATGGTTGTATATTTGTGAATGCTGTCACATTAATGGTGTTTATGAGGAATATGATATGATATATATGATGATGATAATGGTGATGGTCAGGTGACCCTGTAAACAAGCTGTGGCTGTTCACCAGCAGGCCACGCCTCAGTGGCCTTCGCGCTCTCTCGGATCTGAGCAGCAGAATCTTTCTGTGAATGATGTCAAATCTCATCTGCGCTAAGGGTCAACATTAGCATGGGGAGGGAGGGGATAAACCTATTTGTCCTCCCTCTTTTTTTGCATTCGCTGGAGGTCTTGACCCAGGGCAAAGCATGTGACCCCAGTCTGGCCTTCCAGTCCTTCCTCAGTCTCATCACATTACCACATTACTACCTTCACCCTCGGTGTAAATATATATGCAGTAGAGGCCACCCCTTGATATAATTCCATATAAACCATCTGATTTACGGACTACATTTCCCATCAGCCTCTCTGTTTCAGGATTTTTGGCTTGGAGGTTATGTTTCTGGTGTCTCCCCCCAACCCCAACCAAACCAACTAACCCCAGCCCCCCCCCCACCACCACCACCCCAACCCCCCGAAGCCGTCGATCACTCTTCCTTGTCGCTTGTTGATAGCATGTACTGGTTAGAGCTGTTCCTGTTGTGCCGTCCATCCAAGCCCGAGCCCTCTCTATAGCCCCTGCACTGTGTACATTTAATCTGCAAGGTTAACTGCTAATTGCTTTTTTTTTTTTTTTTGGTGTTAATAATGATGATGATGATGATGAAGATGATGATCATTATGATGATAATAATGATGATGTTAATTAAGTATTTGAACTCAATATGATGGTAATTACATGTGAGAAAAAAATTATAATAATCCCAGAGCCATGTGTGCGAAAATATTTTGTACTTTGCTCTGAAAAAAAAAAAAAAAAGAATAATAATTATAAGGTTTTTTTTTCAAAGTGTTGTGCTCTATTTTGCCATGAGAACCTTTTAAAAAAAAAAACAAAAAACAAACAAACAAGGTGATGAGCTGGAGTGCAGCAAAACACTGCTTTGAATTAGCCCCGACTTTGTTATGCTAGCATACCACGATGCTAGACTAATTTAACCAGATGTTTCACAAACGTAGGGTTTTGCTGTGCATCCGCACACTCATAAAAGAGAGCAATCAATGAAATGTACTATAATTTGTACCGTGTAAGTATTCAACCGTTTCTTTTTAAGGCTCTGTACTGTATCGAATGTATGCTAACCTTTACGCAGTCCCACCGTTATTTGCTGTAACATTGTCAGACATTTTGCCGTCACAACCAAAAACTCTCGGCATATTTGAAATCCCGTGTGCTCGCCCCCTTCGTTCGTTACTTCCTTCCTCCAGCCGCTTTCGAGAGGGAGCCAAATTAGTGGGGAATAGAGACGTAATTAGCGAGTGGATCGCTAAGCGAGGGCGCCGTCGCTCTTCTCCTCATCCCTCCATCTGCTGAGGAGCAGAGCTCATAAATCTAGCTCAATCCAGGCACTGACAGGGACCCTCTTCAAGGACGACAGTGTCTTGGTGGTGACTAATTAACCGCCACTTAAAGACGCGTAGCGAAGACGCTGTGACCATGTGCTCGGCGGCGCATGGCTTAACAGTGAGCGCCGGTTTCCGCATTGCGTATGCCGTATGCAAGCTCTTACATTCATGGACAAAAAGAACGGTTAGGAGCCAAACATTCAGTCACGTAAGTGCTGTATATAGCATGTTTTGACATCGTTGTGTTCCCATAGCTAATTTTGTCAAATCCAGCAATAACCAAACTAAAACGTAAATGTAAAGAAGTATCTAATTGGCGTAATCTGTTACGTGTTGACCGGAGTGCCATGATAATCTAATCCTGAAAGTGTTGTGTGATAAATTAATGTCATGTGTGTGATGGAAGGAGTTCTGGAAGCGGTGTTTAAAGGTTGACCCGGCCTATATGCTTCTCCATACCCATTCCATCACTCTCTCTCTCTCTCTTTCTCTCTCTCTTTCTCTATCTACCTATCCATCTATCTATATGGATCTATCTATGGTGTACAAATCCGTACTGTATAGCCACAACTGCAACACACACTTGCATGTTTTTGAGATCCCAACCAAAAATTTTCTCATTTGGGTTCAATTTGAAGCACAAAACCGGTCCCAGTGCTATTTTTTCTCTGTATCTGTCTGTCCTTGTCCCTCTTTACTTGTTCACGACTGCGCCCGTGTAAAGCTCAATGATCCATGGCAAACCTATCTGTGCTCATGTTTTCTCCTGAACAATAAGTAAACAAAACAAAAAAAAAGATATGTCATGTTTCTCAATGTGGGTTATAAAAAAAAGCATGTCAGTGTTTGTTATGGGTGGATTTTCCTTTTAAGAAAAAAAAGTATGAATACGAAACGTGTGTGTGTGTGTGTGTGTGTGTGTGTGTTTGGGAAAGATTGGCTTTAAAATATGGAAGATTGAAGCGTGATTTGATATGAGCTCCCCTGTAGAGATGAGTGATTGTGGGTTACCTGGAGGTCTGGTTTGGGAGGTGAAGAGAGGCATGTGAGGCAGGAAGGGTGAGATGGACCAGCGCTGACCAGACACTGAACTCCCTCTGTATGCATGCGATTAACTGGAAGACAGCAGCTACATATCAGCATGCGGATCCATTTTTTATAAAGGCGTGTATTGATTTTCCTGCCGCTTCGATCTGCTGCTTATGTCCACACATTTAAAATGCGATTCAATTTGAATGTCTTACTAGTGTCCAATAAGACTGATGGATAGTACATGCGTTAGTAAGAGGCTTCTAATTCATCCACAAATGCTGCAATTATTTTCTTTTGCCACATGGGCGCTCACAACATATCCATGAGGTATCATGAGGTACCTGTCCGTACAGGTGTCCAATCAGGACGTGTCTGGATTTACACGTGTTCAAACAGGAGGCACTTGATGGTACACGTGTACTATCAAGAGGCACACAAGTGTCCAATCTTGTGCCACTTTGCCTTATATGTGACCAATCAAGAGGTAAGTGCGTGCACTTACTTCAGTCCAATCAGGTGGTACCTGAGCTTACACCTGTCTAATCAGGAGGAACCTGAGCTTGTACCCGTCCAATCAGAAGGCACCTGAACATTCCCTGTAGGACTTTGAAGAATTGATATGTGTTTGAATTTCTTTGTATGATAGTAAACTAGCTCTGACGTCACTATTTTACATTTCCATTTATTGATTTAACAGCCATCTTTTCAGAAAGTGGCTTTTTGCACAGACTGAACCAGATCGTGGAATGAACCTAAAATCAGAAACGAATGGTAATTGGCTAGGAACAAAAACGCATACATAATCGTAATCAGCCTTAGCTATTCTAGTTCAGAAGCATTCAATTGAATCGATTACCCGTTAATAACTAGATAAAAATGAATTATTTAAAACAGTTTAGCCTTATACGACAACATTTTTTGTTTTTCTACTGTTTTATCATATGAAACCTACGTACCGCCTCTAAAAATTGAAAACATTGACCATTTTTTTCTTTGTTGGTTGTAATGGGGTTAGAAGACAACAAGGAAAAGGTTCAAATATGTGTTGTTTTTTTTTTTTTTTAAAAAAGAAGTTCCACTCAGTGTAGTTTAGTGGTTCATGACGCTTTAAGGTATAGATCTGAACAACTGAAGCTTAAGAGCATTGTGTAAGGATTTAATGGTGCCTTGCTGATAGTAATGGAAATTTGAACTGACATCCTTCTGATCACAGATACAGCAGTTTAACCCTCACTGGAAAGAGTAGATTCATTTTATGTGAATGCTTTGAACCAAACCTTTAACTTTGTTTTTAACCAAATATAAGGCATAATGCTAATTTAATTATAGATAGATAGATAGATAGATAGATAGACAGACAGACAGACAGACAGACAGACAGACAGACAGACAGACAGACAGACAGACAGACAGATAGATAGATAGATAGATAGATAGATAGATAGATAGATAGATAGATAGATAGATAGATAGATAGATAGATAGATATTATTATGACTGAGGTGTTAGGGGTTTTTTTAATGACTCAATAATATATCATTTTCACGTTAAGAAGTTTGTATGAAAAGCTCATTTCATCCGATCATCTTATCATAATCTATGGTCATTTTGTTGCATTTTGTAACATTTGTAATGTAATATTCAGAGGACACTATAGAAAACGGCATATTTTCATGGTGTAAGTTCAATAACTGAATAACAAGACAATTATTAATTTAAGACATAAATAGTAATACTTTGAGAAATGTCAGCACATATGGATACTGTGTATCTTGAAGTAAAGATGAGATCTCTATGAGTTAGAATTGGACACAACAAAATAAACATACAGGTTTGTTTATTTGTGTTTTTTTATTGTTTATTGGGGGGGGGTTATTTTATTTTTTTATAAATGGCATAATTCAATATCTTTTCATAGATTCGAATGGTTGTTGTCACAGGCAGATAATGCAGATAGAATAAAGAGAAAAGATTCTTTCGAAAGATAAAGAAAGAAATAAACAAGGAAAGATTGCATTGAGAAATAGAATAAGGTGATGGATGGATGGATGGATAGATAGATAGATAGATAGATAGATAGATAGATAGATAGATAGATAGATAGATAGATAGATAGATAGATAGATAGATAGATCATTTAAAACATATTAAAGTAATAGTTTGGTCAAAAATGAAATTTACACATCAACTCAGATGGATTTGACAGTAGGGTAACAAGCTGCAACCTGTTCTTCAGTGATGTCACACAGACTTATCCACGTGGGATAGGACACAGAAGTCTACTATAAGCTATACCAGGCTTCATTAATGCAGCTCCAGCAAAGTATTTCTGTGGATCAATCTGAGAACTCAAAAATACTATAGCAGAGCCAATCAGTGTACAGAAAATAACTGGCTATAGCTCAGTGAAAAACAATGTTATGTTGTGGCTTGTTGCAGCCAATCACATGCATTTATATAAATGACTTAGTCGAAGGCTGTTCATCAAGAAGAGAAACTGTTTTGACAGACTTTCATAGATTTGTCATTTGACTTACCCTGTCTGGTCTGATTAGTGACTTGTCAGCATGGATTGTTCAAAACCAAACAAAACAACACAAAACAAGGTTTAAAGACGAGAGGAGAAGCATGCATTTATTCGTTTCTCCAAAGATCAAAACAGACATCTCAGCTACAGTATTAATCAGATGTGGCGCTTGTCAAATGTGGTAACATGAACTGCCAGTACGAAAAAAAAAAAAAAAAAAAACATAACCCCTCTGATGTGTTTTAATTATAACCATGAATGAATCCTGAATGATTAAGCATTAAAAGGTCGCTTTTATCACCGTTCAGTCATGTTACTCGTGCGTAACCAAGGAAAGAATAAACAAAACTTCACTGATTACTCAAACACTGTAACATTACCGTACGAGAGCTTAAACGTAACAACATTAATGCATGGAAAGACTTCATTGACACACAAGGTATATATAGATATACTACGAAGGGCTAACACAAAATAGGTGATCACACTTGGGTAACAAACTAATGATAGGGCAGGGGGTGGAGTCAGGAATGGAATAGAAATCATCAACAAACATGAGCACAAGGCATTTATGGCATGGAGAGGAAGCAGTTACAGTTGCTTCTTGGGTCGTACCTCCGAAAGATGGAATCTTACCAGAAAGGGTAATTACTATTCAGATGCTACATTAGTTAGAGTTTGAGTTTTAACTTATAAACACAAACGCCGGTATTTCTGCTACTTTACAAACGAAAATCTTGGCATTTGTTTTAGAAAAAGATCTAAACACCTTGTAAACAACATCACCTGTATAATTATTGTAGCTGCACAAATTAAAGAAGCAAAATGCTGGACGCCAAACACATCTCAGATGAATTGAGGTGTAGGAATAAATTTCATTTTATGCTAAACTATCAATCATTTGATGTTTAATTACCCTGTAAATTTTGAAGCGTTTGTGTGCATAAGGTTTTGACGCAACAGGTGTTGCTTGTCAGTCATGTACAGCTGTATTGATAGCACGCAGCTAATTATCTGAGCATCATTCAGTAGGTGTATTAAAACGAGACATTCGTTGCTGAGGCCGTGTGTTTTCCTCAAAGCAGAGAGGTGTAAGAAGCAACTCCACTGTGCGCAAACGAGCCCGGTATTCTCGAGTATCGGCGGAGATTGTCGTTCGCACACTGGAAGCTGAAATTTCTGTCAGTCAAATGGGCGAACACGGGCTGTGGCATAGCACTTTGGCAGTGTTTGGATTGAAAGTGCTTGATGTAATGTCACAGGTTAAGAGTGACGAGGTCGGTCAGTGAGTCAAGCCTATCTCACTCTCTCTGTGCACTTTGCCTCTTCCTCTCCTCCCCCACTCGTCGTCCTCCTCTTCTCCTCTGGAAATCAGATGTAATGCCATGAGCACCTCCAGCTCTCCATTCCGGTCCT
Source organism: Noturus placidus (assembly GCA_022414735.1). Classification (NCBI taxonomy): domain Eukaryota; kingdom Metazoa; phylum Chordata; class Actinopteri; order Siluriformes; family Ictaluridae; genus Noturus; species Noturus placidus. Next base: position 47,641 of record JAFFST010046359.1, on the reverse strand, counting down.
TCTGTTGTATTAATGTGTGTGTTTGGACTTGTGTGTGTGTGTGTGTGTGCATATACTGTACATGCATGTGAGGGCGTGCGTTTTCTGACCTTGAGTGATCATGACCTACTTCACATTCCAGTTCTCCAGACAATTCAGTGTTTTCTCTGCAACATCAACGGAAAAAAAGATGGAAAATCCAGAGCATTGTCTTCCACCTTCGACGAATCCTGTGCTGTGTTCCAAGTCATGTTTTAGATTTGGTCTGTGTTTTGTCATTTTATTGTGTCTGGAATTTTTTTTTTCTTTTTTTTTCTTTTCTCCAAAGTCCATAAAGGATAGAACAAAGTGAACGAATTAAATAGAAGGGGAGAAAATAAAACCGAATTTTGTTTTTAACATAATCAGATGCTTGCCTCGTTGTTTTCCTGTACGCTCGTCTGTCGCGGTTATTCGTAGACAGGAAGATAGACGCTTAGGAAAGATTCTGTTGCTTCAGAGAAGATTTCACAGTTGCAGACGGTGGTTGTTTTGCTTCACGTATACAGACTGAGTGAAATACAGACATTAACAAGGACAGTTAAGATCACGTACAAACTTGCCTTCACAAACCTATATTTAAGGAAAAAAAAGTCATAGATTAATTAATTTACAAGGCTGAGCACAGACCAGGAGTTGAGGTTCTTCTCAGTTAAAAATTCTAACTTTTCTGAACATTACCATCCATCCATTCATCCATCTTCAACCGCTTACTCCTTTATCAGGGTCACGGGGAACCTGGAGTCTATCCCAGGGAGCATCAGGCACAAGGTGGGGTTACACCCTGGACAGAGTGCCAGTCCATCGCAGGGCACAATCACATACACACTCACAAACACATTCATACACTACGGACACTTTAGACACGCCAATCAGCCTACCATGCATGTGTTTGGACTGGGGGAGGAAACCGGAGTACCCGGAGGAAACCCCCGACGCACGGGGAGAACATACAAACTCCGCACACACACGGCCCCGGCGGGACTCGAACCCCGGACCTTGGAGGTGTGAGGCGGACGTGCTAACCACTACGTGTAATGGAATATTTGGTTTTTAGAACTCTGAAGATCTCTTTGGTTGTCCAACTATGGAAAAATAAATTTTCCTATCAACGGGCTCCAAGCAGAGGTTTTTCTTTCCTTAAAGATTCAAGTATGCAGGGTGGTTTGAGAATCCATCCAATCCATCCATCAAACCACTATTCATTAGTTCATCTTCAATAACCTCTTCATTCAGGTCAGGGATGAGGTGGATCAGCCTATCTCAGGAACATTAAGCGTGACACCGGAATACTTCCTGGTTGGGACAGGGACCCGAAATATTCATTCACACCTATAATTCAATGTAACTAATTCCACCTACCAGCATGTTTTTGAGAGGTGAGAGGAAACCAGAGAACCCAGAGGAAACCCATGCATCCACTGGGAGAACATGTGAAACTCCATACAGACAGTAACTCAAGCTCAGGATCGAACCTGGGATCATGAAACATTCCATGAAACTATTCACAGGCACAGCAATTGCTTTCTCACACTACTAGAATGCAAACTCACAAGCTCACTCATACTGAGAAATAACCAGCGAGCTACCTTTTCCCCCATGACTACTGCATATTAGAGTGTGTGAGCCTTCCTACTACTTACCAAATGGTTTCACGAATTCAGAGTGTAGTGCAATGCTCAAGATGAATCTTGCTAACAGTGGCTTTCTGTGAACTAGTAACATCTGAACTATAAACTTCAGTTCAGTTCAGAGTGTAGTGCAATGCTCAAGATGAACCTTGTTAACACCAACTAAGCAAAAACGTAATTTTTATCCAATGTTAGCCTTTGGTTCCCCTTGTTTTTATGTATTTATTATTTTTTTGTTGCTTTTTCGAGAACCATTACATAACATAACTGCTTTGATGAACAAACTCAGCACTGTTCCTGAAAAGTTCAGGGAACTTTAAAACACGACATCGTCAATAAACATTTTTTTTTGGTAACTACAAACGAACGTTTGGAACGTTCTGGTAACGTTCTCTTACAGAAGGTTCACCAAAGTTTGCTTACAGGCAAGTCATTTACATAGAATTTACAACAGGTGGGAATGTGGAATGCAAACAATATTCTGTATTACAGACATGATTGCAACCAGCCAGCTTTATTTCAGTACAGTTAAAGGTTTGCATCAAGATGAACATCCTCTGAGCCATTCCGGGTTAGTTCAAGGGTCCCTAGAGGTACAAATTAAGTAAAGGTTACCAAAATGTTAGGAAATGTTCTCTGAATCATCTCAGGTTAGTAAAAAGTTATGGGAACACTACAGGAATGTTCTTTGAACCGTAATGCACAATGAACTTTCCTGGATAACCAAGCAGAAATTAAAAAAAGATCATTTTTGGCATTCAGTTAAAGGTTATAAAGCTATAATACTATACTAAAATGCAGTCCTATTAGTACTCAAGCTACTGGAGCCTCATGGGCGGCTGTGGCTCAGTCGGTAGAGCGGGTTGTCCAGTAATCATGGGGTTGGCGGTTCAAATCCCGGCCCGGGTGATCCCATGCCGAAGCGTCCTTGGGCAAGACACTGAACCCTAAGTTGCCCCCGATGGCAAGCTAGCACCTTGCATGCAGCTCTGCTACCATTGGTGTGTGAGTGTGCTCTCATTTGTAAGTCGCTTGTAATTGTAAAAATGATATTTCTGTGAAATTGCTTTGAGACAATGTCCATTGTAAAAAGCACTATACAAATTGATTAATTATATCCCGTTGAATATAACTTTTGTTAATAATGATTGGTTTTCAGAAACCAAAACTACAAAAAAAAAACAACACAGCTTCAAATACTATAATCCCATTAATATTCTATGTTGCTGTTTACCCACAGTCTCGATGTGAACTTCTCATTTTGGAGAGGTTCAAATGTGGTTTGTCATTATGTTTTGTCATTGTGCTGTCCAAGTTTTCAGATGGTGACACGAATGGTGTCGACTCTGCACAGCATTCGATTTGAAATGAAAGGGCAGACTGCCAGCTGTAATTACAAATGATCTCATGGCATGAATCATGTAGGAATTACAGTAATTTTTTATACACAGTCGTTACATTTCACGGGACCAAAAGTAATTGGCTGCTTTATTGTTTCTTGGGCAGCTGGGTATGGGTGTAGTGAAGCTAACAAAAGGTCTCCAGAATGTAGATGGATCTGGAAACTGTTGCTAAACAACACCAGGACCGAAGAAGTGAGAAGCAGGGCATTGTGAGACAAATGAAACTTAACCAGGAATGTACTTGGGAGGCTCAGTCGGTAGAGTGGGTTGTCCACTAATCCACTAACCGTGGGGTTGGTGGTTCGAATCCCGGCCCGGGTGATCCCATGCCGAAGTGTCCTTGGGCAAGACACTGAACCCTAAGTTGCCCCCGATGGCAAGCTAGCACCTTGCATGGCAGCTCTGCTACCATTGGTGTGTGAGTGTGTCTCATTTGTAAGTAGCTTGTAAATGTAAAATTGATATTTCTGTAAAGCTGCTTTGAGACAATGTACCATTGTAAAAAGCGCTATACAAATTACTAAAATGCTACACGTATGAAATTGTCATTTGATATCATGACGCTTAGCAAGAATGACAAAAACAAAACCAAGCTGTTATTCTTGTGTGGTTATTTCTAAGCTTTTAATCTCCATAATTTTAGAAGATGATTAAAGGCGATATATCTGTTTGTACATATGTACGTTGTCTGTTAAGCGCTTCCTTGCTGAATGTCAAGCGAATATGTCACACTAAGCAATCTTTAGCGCAGTCAAAAATTCTTCCTGCTGTCTGTTTAATAAGGACATTTGGAGGTTTGTTCCTTGAGTCAGACAATAAAACTTAAAGGCACAATCCCAGTTGCAATTAAACCCTTGGCTAACATGCTGAAATGACACTCCATACATGTCTGTAACTTTGGATTAGATTTGGAGTGCCGAGTTTATGTGCGTTCAGAATATATTTATACAGATTGACAAAATTTTGCCCAGTGGCATCACCAGGAATTAATTTCAATTGGGGATGGAGAAAATAAAAATAAACACATATAAACTGCATGATCTGTACAATTAAATTGACATGGGTGATGCATTAATGGATTTTTTGTGGATGCCAGACAGTAGTAGAAGTGGTGATGACATTTAACATGTGTTATTTAATCATTTAAAGCATGTTTTACCATCAATCTTGACATAGTAATAATAATAATAATAATAATAATAATAATAATAATAATAATAATAATAATAATAATAATAATAATGTTGTCACTACTAATCAAATGACATTTTATCTCATAAAACCAGAGCTACTCTGCTGTTTTTCCTCCTGCATTAAACCTCCATCAGCTGTCAACTTGATATCCCTTAGCTCAGAGTGTATAAGAGAAACACTGGAAGGATCCTCAGTTACTTAGTTACTCCTGTTTATAGCAGCTAGTAAACAATATCATATGAATGAACAAATAAAGGGCTGCATTCATTTGAGATCAGATGTTATAATTTTCTAGGGTTTTGGTGCAGTAATGATGGTTTCTGATTGCCGATAATTGCACTCCAATTAAAACAGATTACCAACCGAGCTAGTTGTGTAGATAGCTGGATTAAAGTCTAGATTAAATTTGCGAATAGCATTCTTTCTAATCAGGGAAAGGACCATAAACGTATGGACTAAAAAGATGTCAGTATTAATAGAGAGGTAATATCATTAACTGTCCTGTAGGCTGGTCTTTCCGCTGGTCCTTCAAAACTTTCATATAGCGAGCATGGGGCAGCGTTGTCCTTGCCCCAATCAGTCCATACAGGATTTTGCAAAGTTTTTTAGATGCAATTTGCGTAGATGTGCTTTTATTGTGGAAAACTACTTAAAATGGCGAAATTGCAATTGAACGAAATTGTTTTGTGAGGTCTTTCACAGAAATAATTGTTATTAAATGAGACCTTTTAGCTGTCCTCGTGTTCGACGTAGCTGAAAATCGAAAAGGGCTTTCGTGTTGTGACGACGTCACATGATGCGTCTTGGCCCAAATCTGTGGTCATTTTGAAAAAATGCAAGCTCTTCGGAATATTGTGTCATTTGCATGATTTTATGTGATCGTAAAATGGCGAAATCACGGAGGGACTGCCAAATGCACCTCTCTATTAACGCTCATATTTTTGAAAGCTTGATGCAAGAATAACTCTATGGAGTTCAATGGGGCGGTGAATGTGCTGTCCCACGATTGTGCAACATCCAAGGAAACCAAATGCACGGAACGTCGGCTTATCTCTGTACATTAGCAAGATTCTTTAAATCATTTGGTCACTGAAAAGAGGTCATTAGTATTTTAACAGAATTTTAAATACATGGAGATGGGAATGATGATTAACGTTTGACGGAGGGCTGGTTCATATCTGAACTTACCCCTAACTATGCCTCTAATAATGACGTAGTTGTCAGACAAGCTCAGAAGCACATTGTTCGGCCAAGCCAGAGTTCTTAACAAGTGGAAATCGCACACTGGATTATACCGGCAGCTCAGCTTGGACGTCGATAAAGTCCCTATCCCAATGACTTACACAAGCACCTCTACATTCCTCGGTCGTACTGTTCATCCCTGCTGCCTTAGATAATCACTTTCCATCTCGACTGAATGAACCACGAGTAAAGCAGAAGGCCTAGTGTCTAATGAGGTAGTCTTTAAAAGGAATAAAGAGCAGTCGCACATGTCCTCCCTCAGGATGCAGCTCATCCTGCCAATAATACCGCTGGACCGTGGAGAAGCAGTGACATTTCAGGTAGTGCTGCTCCATGATCTAGCTAGGAAACGTTCATGAACAACATCCTGAGATAATATTTTGAGGGAGCCAACTGAAGGCGAGACATTTTGCTTGGTGATCTTTGGGGATATTCAAGTACAAGGACGAGCTTTAGCAGCAATAACAGGAACATGATTGGCAGACACGCACAACCTATTCAAAAGTCTTGCTTTTATATCTTTTCAATGGTAAAAAGGTTATACAATCTGTGTTGTATCAGTGTTGTACTAGGAGGTTCATTTGTTTCCATGAAGATTAGCTGCTGAACATGTTAGTTAGACATGATAATATTGTAGGTCTATATACTGCATATGTCATGATGATTTATTCATTTATCCTCATCAGGGTCATGCTGGATCCAGAGTCTATCCCAGGAACATTGGACACTTTAAAGCTGTGTTACTGAAGCTTTAAAATATTATGGAAAGTATAAAACACTCATGGGTGGACTGTTAAACATACACACACACACACACACACACACACACACACACACACACACACACACACACACACACACAAAAAGAACCCCAAGAAGTTTGTTATTGTTGTCACGAAGTGTTTTATTCCTTTTTGATCACAGCAATTCCCCCACAATAAAAACATTTTATTTTTACTAATTAAAATAAAAGATTCACTCTGATTATAGTTACGTTTAATGTAATGGAACAGGAGCAAGCGAGTTCCTGTTTACACTTGCGTTATAGCAGCTTAAAACAGTTGTTCCCCCAACCTCTCTTTTTTCTCTTTCTTATAGATCTTTTTTTTTTTTTTTTTTTTTTTATTAAATGCAGCTTGTAATGTTCTTGAGATTCAACAAGAACTGAAGACATTCTTGTGTTGGAAAAGTTACAGCTTTACAAATGTCTGTCATAGAGCACTAGCACCGGAGACTCCTTCCAATCATTTTGATCAAATTCCTTACAGAAAACTTCACCATATCATATTTTTTTCCAAATCTGTTTATGTGAAGCGTCCACTCTATCTACATGTCCCTGTGTTAATTGTTCCTATAGAAATAATAATGTATTGGAATGACATGAGTTTTGAATTACAGCTGGAACAACTGTCAGAGCTGCGGTTATAGAAAATGAATCAACTCCTTCTGACCAATCAGAATTGAGAATTCAACAATGTTGTGGTAATGCAGGCATCTAAATGAATTGTATTTTAAAGTCTTAAAGAGCAATAATAATAATAATAATAATAATAATAATAATAATAATAAACAGTAAAAGAAATCCCTTGTGCACCTTGTTTTCTAGAAATGGTTCCTGAGATTACAACCAATACTAGAATAATTTCTGAGGAAAGGTTGTTAATACATGCTCGTGTCTGAGCTTTTTTTGAAAAACTCTTTGGTCCAAAGCGCATTTGCTCTCCCTGCTGGCATTGACGGGTAAAACGAGGAATAAATAATTAAATAATTATCAATTTGTATAGCGCTTTTTTACAATGGTACATTGTCTCAAAGCAGCTT
>JAFFST010046359.1:22989-40290 GCA_022414735.1 Noturus placidus | reverse complement strand
GGGCCGGGATTCGAACCGCCAACCCCACAGTTAGTGGATTAGTGGACAACCCGCTCTACCAACTGAGCCACAGCCGCCCTAGCCGCCTGGAATGCTGCTACGATTCCAGTCAAGGAAATGTGTAGAGCTTGTGTGTGAAGGTTCTAAGTGAATGTAAGGCCAGAAAAGATCTAGTGTCAACAGGAAGGTTTCATTTTGAAGGAAATGAAGGAGTGAGAATGGACCGAGGTCTCGGCAATGTTCTGCTGGGAAACCTTGGTTCCTGGCATTCATGTGGATGTTACTTTGATATGTACCAAGTACATGTACAGTGTTGCAGGCCAAGTACACATCTTCATGCAATGGTTTTCCCTAATGACAGTCATGTGTAGTCCATGCATCGACGAGTCAGAGCTGTTTTTGTGGCACAAGGAGACCTACCTAATATTACCCAGGTGGGTTTAATGTTATGGCTGATTGATGGATATTGTATATTTTAATTGGCATGATGTCAAAGAATAAAGTTTGAGGCAAAAATTTAAATGTATACAATTTTCCAAATATCTATTTCTATTAGCAGTCTTTTGCCGGAACTTAACATACAACAATAATAACACTTTTCATTTATTAACAATAAAATTAACAATTGAAGGGTTTTAAAAATGACTGTGGTGGAAAACGTCCTGACCCTTACAAAGTGCTGACACTGGAGACTCATTCCATAAAGGTTAAATACACACCAGTTTTGTTTTTTTTTTTTGTTTGTTTTTTTTTTAATCTATTTATTATTGGTCTTTGTTATTAATTGGAGCGTGTCATGTTTGCATCAAGATATTTTCAACCTCTGGATGGATTTCACTGGCGATTTTCATAGCGATGAAACCCTGGCCATTGGTGCTTCCTGAAATGCCCATCATGATGGATATCATACCATACCCCACTACGTGTGGAAGCTAAATATTAGAGCCGAGGTTTATTAGATTAAGCCCATCTGCAGGAGCTCTAATGGGAAAGCAGTGTTCTAATTCAACAAAGCCACTCCATATAACCTTAACTGATGTTTATTCATGACTCGATGATTTTCCTGCCGACTACACAGAGACTTATAAGGCAGCGAAGACTTGCTCCAGGCAATGTCAGCCTCTATGCAAATGAGGACTGTGTGCGGTGGTTAAACCGCAGCAAACTTATTCATCAAAAATTAACCATAATTTAACCCTGAGCTTGTTCTCAATTATTCATTTTTAATTGCGCAACTCCTGGGCAGCCCCAGATGTAGCTCGGCCTCAGCTGAGAGAGGAAGCGAAACACATTACAAACATTGTATAAATTTAGCAAACACAGGAATATTGCTTTATGGCAGAGGCCCTCAATGACCCTCCTAACCAGTCTATATTTTATGTGTCAGTACTTTATTACCTAATCCGTGCATTCAGGTGTGTTAAGAACCTTTGCTCTAGATTTGCCTTAATGGACAAACCAAATGTAACAGTGTAGTTTTCTTCTCTTTGTTCAGATGTGCTTCAATTGTGAAATCACACAGAAAGCATTGCAAATACGAAACCTTTAGGCCCAGCTCAATCAGTAATGTGTGTATTTACAGAATATAATGGTCATTTTTGTCAGCTGACACGCTTTAATTCAACTCATCTCTGAAAGATGAGTGATCGAGTGATATTTACACACATTTTCCAAATGTAGATGATCAGCCAACACACACTGTAATAAACAGTGATGAGATCAAGTTAAAGTATTTTAAAGTAACGTTAAAGTAGGGCGGCTGTGGCTCAGTCGGTAGAGCGGGTTGTCCGTTAATCCACTAATCGTGTGGTTGGTGGTTCGAATCCCGGCCCAGGTGATCCCATGCCGAAGTGTCCTTGGGCAAGACACTGAACCCTAAGTTGCAACCGATGGCAAGCTAGCACCTGGCATGGCAGCTCTGCTACCATTGGTGTGTGAGTGTGCACTTGTAAGTCGCTTTGGATAAAAACATCTGATAAATGTAAATGTAAGTATTTTAAATATATGTGAATATTTCTCATAGCACTTGAACTGTCAATTCTGATAATACAGTAATGTTGCTATAGTAACAGGCGCTAAACAGAAATGCGTTAATAAAGCAAAATGTGTCATTGTTAAACAGTGAAGCTTCCTGTGAGACATTTACTTAACATTTTAGATGGAGTCGCCGGTGTCAGTGAGGAAAAGCAACAAGGTGCATTTTTTACTCTTATTAACTTCGAGAGAAAACGAAGAAAGAAAACAGGAACTAACTTGTTCCATGGACATTCCACAACATTTAATATAGCTATAAATGAATTAAAAAGTATCGCAAGTTGTTCTTCAGTAAATAACAGTTATATCGTTGGGACATCGGTGTGGTATAAGAGGAATAACACACTTCAGGTCATGCTGTTATTGGAAAATTTGTAAGTCGCTTTGGATAAAAGTGTCTACTAAATGAATACATGTAAATGTACAATAATCAACTTTGGGGTTGGAACAGTAAGTCCAGTTTACATCGGGCCACAACAGACTACCTCGTCATTTATTATTTTGATATAACAGCACACCCCCAGACTGTTGTATTCTTTATGCTGCAATAAATGAAATTATTTCAACATTCTATTGCCAGATATTTTCGCTTCCTTCTAAAAAAAAAATAAATGCTTGATGCAATAAAACATAAAATAAGAAATTCCAAGAATGAAACTAGTAAAAGTTAAAAATAGGCTTACTAATACTATATTTGTTTTACTTTAATCACACATTGAGAAACAACTTGTTTATGTAGACGACTGTGTAGGGAAGGTCATGGACTGAAGAATGTCAATCAAACAAGTAGAGTGGGTTGTCCACTAATCCACTAATCGTAGGGGTGGTGGTTCGAATCCCGGCCTGGGTGAACCCTAAGTTGCCCCCGATGGCAAGCTAGCACCTTGCATGCAGCTCTGCTACCATTGGTGTGTGAGTGTGCTCTCATGTGTAAGTCGCTTTGGATAAAAGCGTCTGCTAAATGTCCATCCATCCATCTTCTACCGCTTACTCCTTTTCAAGGTCACGGGGGAACCTGGAGCCTATCCCAGGGAGCATCGGGCACAAGGCGGGGTACACCCTGGACAGGGTGCCAGTCCATCACAGGGCACAATCACATACACACTCACACACACATTCATACACTACGGACACTTTAGACACGCCAATTAGACTAACATGCATGTCTTTGGACTGGGGGAGGAAACCGGAGTACCCGGAGGAAACCCCCAACACACATGCAAACTCCGCACACACATGGCCCTGGCGGGACTCGAACCCCGGACCCCGTGCTAACCACTAAGCCACCGTGCGCCCTGCGCCCAGACCATTTAGCTTCTGCTAAATGAATAAATGTAAATGATATAAATGGTTTGAGGATGAATGAGGAGAAGGAACACAGTAATGATGGAGATGAAGAGATGGCATCCATCCTGTATGGCATTTTACAGCTGTTGTTCATCCTCATTCACCACATGTGAGATCAGTGTCGATACACTAGGACAATGTACTAGGTAGCTTCTTCTTGACTTCAACACGATCTTTGCCCCCGAGGTAATAATGAGAATGTATGCTTACTGAACTGCTATCATTACAGCCAGCTGTTTAGGGGCATTTTTGCATTGGACTGGGATCAGTGTACAACCATCAGCAGCTGTGTTTGCCTAAAGTGATAGTGTAAACATTCATTTGTATACATAATGCCCCATTCCTGATTGATTCTGTTTTTGTGTATATCTCATATTAAATAGTTTTAGATCTTCAAATGAAATGCAACATAAAACAAATTCAACCTGAGTAAACACACAGTACAGTTTTTATTCTTTTATTTATTTATTTTGATTTAAGCAAAAATGTTTCACCAATGTGAAAAACTAACTGCCGCCTTAAACCAAAAATCTGGTTATGCCATCTTCAGCAGCATTAACTGCAACCAAACACTTCCGATAAGTGGAGATCAGACTTTCACTTACTTCTAGGACTAGGATTTACTCCTATGCTTTGGATCATTGTCTTCCTGCAGAATCCAGTTGCACCTGAGTTTCAACTTACGGACTGAAGACCCAACATTGTCCTTTGGGATTTTCTGTTAGAGAGCAGAATTCATGTTTCCCTCAATTACTTCAAGTTGTCCAGGCCCTGAAACAGCAAAGCATTACCACACCATCAAACTTCACACACCATCAAACTTCCACCACCATGCTTGACCATAGTATGATGTTCTTTTTGTGGAATTCAGTGTTTGGTTTACGCCAGGTGTAACAGGACCCCTGTCATCCAACAGTTACACTTTCTACTGGGTCAGTCCACAGAACATTCTCCCAAAAAGTATTGAGGATCATCAAGATGTGTTCAAGGATGTTCTTCTGGGTTAGCAGTGGTTTACGCCTCACCACTCTTCCATGGAAGCCATTTATGCCTAGTGTCTTTCTGATAGTGGAGTCATGAATAGTGAACAGTGACCTTTATTGATGCAAGAGAGGCCTGTAGGTCCTTAGATGTTGTCCTTAGCTCTTTTGTGACTTCCTGGATGTGCCATTTCTGTCATCTTGGAGGAATTTTGGAAGTTCAGACACTTCTGGGAAGGTTCACTACTGGTACACAGGTCTACTTTTTCCATTTGGAGGTAACGGCTCTCGCTGTAGTTCTTTGGAGTCCCAGAACCTTTGAAATAGCTTTGCAACCCTTCCAAGACTGATGTATTTCAATCACGTTCTTTCTCATAATTTCTGATATTTCTTTCAACTTTGGTATAGTGTGTTACCTGGTAAAACCTTTTAACCACCTTCATGCTGTTGAAAAAGTTCTATTTAAGTGTTGATTTGATTGAACAGGGTTTGGAGTAATCAGGCCTGGTTGCATCTAGTCCAGCTGAACCCCATTATAAATGCAAAGTTTCATGGATTTGGAGAATTAGTAACTACGGGGTGGAAATACATTTTCACACAAGCCCCATTGGTATTGGATATTTTTTTTTTTTTTTTTGGCTTTTCTGATAAATAGCATTATCATTTAAAAACTTTAAGGAGTGTTTACTCAGATTGCCTTTGTTTTATCTTAGATTTTGCTTTCATTTCTGAAACATATTTATATGAGATATACCCAAAAACAGAAGGAATCACAGCACTATATATGTAGTACGCTAGTGGAAATATATATTTTTTTTTTCTCCGACTTGACAGTGTTTACATGTTGTACTTAGTGACAGAAACAAGATGGCAAACACACCTCCTAATCATTATTGTAATTATTTGATCCTGGAACACTATCTCGTTCTGTCATGTACTGTTGATGTTTAATTAAAGCTGTCTTGTAACATCTAGGTGCCAAAGCTTTGACGGTTGGCCAGGCTGTTAAAAAGTTCGCTAAATTGAAATTTATAGGATGATTTACAAGTAAATAAATACATTAATTAATTAAGATAATTATGGCTTAGTCTTATGTCTTTGCAAAAATAAATAAATAAATTAATTAATTAATAAAACTACTGTCAGAGTCTCTGTTATAGAAAATAAATCAACACCTTCTGACCAATCAGTGTTGAGAATTTGACAGCACATTTATGGGACATTTATTTAAGATACTTTAACTGCCATCCATCCTCTACCGCTTACTCACTTACCAGTCCATTGCAGGGCACAATTACACTTTAGACACACCAATCAGCCTAAAATGCATGTCTTTGGACTGGGGGAGGAAACCGGAGTCTCCCGGAGACGCACGGGGAGAACATGCAAACTCCGCACACACATGGCCCTGGTGGGACTCGAACCCCAGACCCTGGAGGTGTAAGCCACCATGCACCCCAGATACTTTAACTTGATTCCTTTAATTTCTTATCAGGATTTCTTTTCAAATAAAAAAAAAATCTAGTAAGATTATCTGGCCTGTTGTACTCTAAAGAGTAAAGTTGCCTTTACTCTTTTCAAGATTTGAATTGATTTACTCTGTTGTAATTCTAGCGGAGGCGGATGCGAGTGTGAACCTTTACTAAATAAAGTGCACACAAATTACCAAAAACAGCCAAAAGAAAGAATTTGTGGTAGGAATCAGGGTGAAACGACACACGGGTTGCAGTTAGTTGCTTCACAACGGCCTCACACCAGATACTGAAAGCAAAGTATCCTATATGTTTGCCTCTTACAGATACTGTATGAAATATTGTATTATTTTCCTCAATAAATAAATGACCAAGTATAATATTTCTGTTTCATTTGTTTAATTGGGTTCCCTATATACTTTTAGGACTTGTGTGAAAACCTGACGATGCTGTAGGTCATATTTATGCAGAAATACAATTCCAAAGAGTTCACAAACTTTCAAGCACCACTCTATAGACTGTTAGAAAATGTATATATAAAAAGGCTCCATGTAGAACACCACACAAATGTCCATATCAAACATTTAGAACCTTTTAAGAAGGGTTAAACCCCTTGGATCATCCATAGGAAAAGAGATGATGCATTACACACATACATCTGTATGTGAATACCCAAGTCATCAACTTAAATTTCATCGTTTATATGGCTTCAGCATTCATATTTCATGTGCATTTGTTTTTCACTGCTCATACTTAGTAGAGTACATTTACACACACATACAAATCCACATACTGTATACACACACAAACACACACACACACACACACACTTACACACACAACCCAAGATTAGCAATCAAAGACAATAACCTTATCCAAATATTTATTAGGATCATAAATCATAACTCACGCACCAGTATCCTGTAGGGAGATTCGAGACGGTTATGAGCAAGAGGGAAATATACCATAAAAATTTTATGATGCCGTAGAGGCCAGAAATGGACGGCGGACATTACAATAAGCAATATACTCCTCATGGTTCTCCAATAAACACGTTAGGTAATGACAGCTAATTTCAGTCTGCGCCTGATGAATTGCTCTTTGCGGTAGGGTTGACAAGATAATCAGGCTTCGCTGCTGTATGACTTGAAGAATTTCATTAAAAACAAGGTATAATGTTTTATTGTTATTCGCTTCTTTGCTTTTTATTGATTTGTTTTTTTGTTTGAGGTATGAAAGGTTTACCGGTTTTGTCATTTCCCGAACTGAAGTTAGAATGTGAAATACTGAAAGCCTGAATATTTTGTGTGTGTGTGTGTGTGTGTGTGTGTGTGTGTGTGTGTGTGTGTGTGTGTGTGTGTGTGTGTGTGTTTGCTCTGCAGTATATTCCTTTTTTTTCCTTTTCTCTCTCAAATAACGCCTGGTGTTAGTTCTCAGTCCATCATCTATTGTCCGTTTTTCCAAGAACCAAATAACCTGCAAATATTAACCTGGAACAGGTGAAAGAGCGAGTTCTATTGACCCAAGTATTGCAGATCCTTTATCTCCACACTGAACAAACTGTGATTCTGTGCTTTATCTCCATCCAATCATACTGAGCAGTCCAAGTAAAGGGTTCTTTTTTTTTTTGTTTTTTTGTTCACTCACCGCTCAATATGCCCGGTGCAGTGCATGTCTTTAATTCTGGTTGAAAAAGCAAGCACAAGAAAACATATTCGATGCTAAACATTCATAAACCACAGGTCTTCTGTATGCAAACACTCAAGATACAGTATGGCTGTCGTGTGTACACAGTGGGTTGTATAAGATGTATATCTTCCCTCCAATAAAACTCCCAAATGAGGCCTGTTATCCAAGCCCTTATCATATGCAGGAAGCATATGGGCATTACTTACAAGCCATACAGGCATGTTAAAATATGTTGTGGTAGATAAGGTTTGGGGTTAGAAGTGCCGGGTCTGCTCACCAAGACTAAGAACTAAGAAAGTTCTCGCTCTTATTGTGCATTACATTTGAATTTAGTTCCCAGAAATAAATAACCCCCAAAGGGTGGATTCTTATTGTCTTCAAGCAAAGTTCTAAATCCCCAACTATTCCAGGTGCTGTGTGGATTAAAGTATAAATCCGCTGAAATGATTGCAGCCTTTTCCAAAATGATGGTGGAAAACACAAGGAATTGGTCCCATCCTGTTCTTGCCACCAATTTCTGTCAAAGAGCGTTAATCTCGCCTGGAATTGGAAAAGAGTTTTTAGTACTCTCATGCCCATCTTTTTCCAGTCTCCGGCAGAAAAGAACATTGTTACACGCCTTTATTTTGTGCCACACAACTTGTGCCATTGATGCCAGCATGCTCCGGACAGCTGCCGAGGACAGGTAAAATATGAGTGGATCCAGGCAGGCATTGAAAGTGCTGAGTAGCAGTGCCTTGTCTCTCCATGCAGGGCTTCTTTTGGTGATGAATCCTACCACATGCGAGACGTTGTATGGTCCAAAGCACAGTGCGAACACCAGCAGCGTGCCCAAGGCAAGTCCAATGGCTCGAAGCTTCCTCCGTCTGCCAATGTTTGGCAAACGCGAAAGAATGTGAATGAAGTTGATGTAGCAGAAAGTGCAGATGAGCAGCGGGATGCCGAACAGCACAATGCACAGCTCCAAGCGTACAGGCAACAGAATGTGCAGCTGGGCATCAGTAAACTCCTCATAGCACACATTCCTGGGTGGTGGACCTATCCCAGCTGGGTCGTAGTACGGTACTATGTAGACAATGCTAAGATGGAGCATGGAGAGTGCCCAGAGGAAGACGGAGGCCACCACAGCGTAAACGGGTCGTCGTCTCAACGAATGCTGGATGGGGTAAGCAACTCCCAGGTAGCGCTCGACACTTACTGCAGTAAGAAAAAACACACTATTGTAGATGGTCATGTAGAAGATGAAGCCGGACAGTGGGCACAGGAAGTACGGCATGTTCCAGTGCATTCCATCGACCACCTCTTTCATCTTAAAGGGCAGGAAGAGAAGGAATAGGAGGTCTGAGATGGTCAGGTTGAGCAGGAGGATGTCTATGGGCGCTGGCTTTCTCCACACCTTGCAGCTGAATGCGTAGAAGGCCAGGGCGTTGCTTGGGAAGCCTGTGACGAAGGTGATGATGTAGACCGAAAGGCAAAGGATGGTCTCACACTGCTGCATGGCTTGCTCATGGAAAACACAATCTGCCAGGAGGCCTCACCTCATCATTTTTCAAGTCTGAAAAAGAAGAGCAGCATTAAGTCTGGAACATGTAGAATGGTTGAAGTTTCTATAAGAGCACCAAGAGAAGCCAGATAAAGACACATTTCCCCCAGGAACTTGATGAGAAATAGAGATCAAGCCAAGCAAATGCATACACCGGCGATCAAACTAAAGCGTAACCAAACATTCAGACTAGCTAGTCATTTGTGTCGCTTGTAGTTTGTCTCTTGTGGGTGTGTAACCAAGTAGCTATACCCAAACTAAATAATGAACTAATCAGTGTGGTTTTATACGATAGATAGCAATGCAAGCGAACTCTAGTAGATGCGTACACTTCCTAAATGCCCGAAAGATCTCTGCTTCTTCCTTCCAATCTTTATTTTGCTTTGTAATGTCTCCATACACATCTAATCACAAGTTGTTTAAGACAGGATAAGTATTTCTTCCATTTTTGTGCATTAAAACAGTAATTGCAGGAAGGAACTATAGGTGTGAGTGAGGAGCTGAAGTAATGTCAGACGACAGGATTGGTTCAAGGAATCATTAGAGCCAATAGCATGGATTTGTACTTTCCTTACGATATAACTAATGTGCATAGAACGAACAAAATTCAATTCAAATGTTGCTTGTTGCACTATTGCTTTGCTGCTTGCTACTGTCACTAAAATTGTGACTCAGTGTCGCATACGTAAATCGAAAAAAAAACACTCGCCTGTTGCTTTGTCACTTTGCCTGTGTAAACACGAGGTAATACTGATAGGAAACACCAACTAAGCAACATGGACCAACAATAAATACAGCAATACCAGACCAACATGGGATTTTTATTTACTTTGCTTTTCATTCTTCATGTCATCTTTTGTTAGTAGTCTAAGATTGTAATTTTGCTGTGGAGAAAAACAGCGGTGACACATAGCAGGATATGTCATAACAACCCCAGTGGCTTGTTATGACATATCCCGCTACGTGTCACAGCCGACTGTTGGAACACTGCCATGTTCCTGGGTTAGGATTGCTTAAAATCTGTTTCATTTTATTAAAGCAAACAGCTGAGATCCTGAACCATTGTCTGCTAAGCCTGTAGTCTAGGGAATTTCTTACAGTGCAATAAACCCTTACTAAGCTGCCAGTAATGTGTAAGTTGTAATATCCATCCATCCATCCTCTACCACTTACTCCTTTATCAGGGTCACGGGGAACCTGGAGCCTATCCCAGGAAGCATCAAGCACCAGTCCATCACAGGGCACAATCACATACACACTCACACAGCCAACCATGCATGTCTTTGGACTGGGGGAGGAAACCGGAGTACCCGATGGAAACCCCCGACACACGGGGAGAACATGCAAACTCCGCACACACACGGCCCTGGTGGGACTCGAACCCTCGACCCTGGAGGTATGAGGCCACCATGCACCCCAAGTTGTAATATAAGCAATAATATTTATTATTTAATATTTACAGTATATACACTGTACATTGTGTAAAACTTTGTCATGGTTTCTCTTTTTAAAAAATGATGGTATGACACGAAGATGACATGTTTATTTAAAGTCTTAAATCCAGGCTTATATATTTGCCTCAGAACATATTCTTCATTAACCATAGAGGAACTATTAGAAAAGTGTGGAGTTGCATAGGGTAGGTAGGTAGGTAGGTCCTAGGAGTTTAATACATATGTCAAATTGTTTTTTGCATAGTTAATTGCTCATACCATGCTAAAAAGTTCTAGTCTGTAGGAACCATTTTTAAAGGAAAACTCTCTTACTGGATTCTATGTAGATTTGACCTTTTTGTAGGTGAAATGCTACTTATGTCATGTAGTAAATAGTTAAAATAGTCAGGTGTTCTTGATTTGACCGTTTTAAATGAGTTGTCTTAACAGCAATGTAATACTTCACCACTTCCAAAAAAATATCTACCTTAGAGCCCTTTCTGATAGGGTCAAATTCACCTAACCTTAACCCTAACCCTAGGGTTTTACATAGCACTTTTAAGGGTTCCTTCAGCGGGAAAAAGCAACAACCATACCGAACAAGAGTGTTAGATTTTCTGTGACTCTAGGTTAAATAAATCACTTTTTAAATTCAATTCAAATTGTAAATGGTTCTTTGTGAAATTAAATGTTCACAGCTTACTAAAAAGGCTCTAGTTTGGAACCCTTACTGATAGAGAAATATTGTCATGCATGTGGGATCCCTCGGAAGGTCAAACATGGATTTGAATAAATCCACGAATAAACATTAAATATTTATCAGTTGCTTTAAATTAGTTTGCCAGATATCTCTTTGTATAGCTATCGTTCACAGCTTTCTATAAGTTCTAGCTTGGAACCATACAATGTAGGTAAAATTCACAGCACTAAATTTCATTTAATGACTAAATTCAATGATTCATTAAATAGTTCCTTGTGTAATTAAGGGTGTATGATATCCTAAAAATATCTGGATAATATTTAGAACCATTTTTGTTAGGAAAACACATTCTGGTAGAACCTTTAAAGGTTTCCACAGAGGGAAAATTATAGAAGAAGTTGTATAAATTGATTTAAATGCAATTTAATTACTTTAGTCAAGTGTTTATCAAATGGATCTGTATAATTAGGAATGCATAGCTTTATGAAAAGGTTTTTAGTTTAGAGCCATTTGTGATGAGAAAACACAGCAGGGTTTTCTCTAGAGTATAGGTGAAATAAATAGCATTAAATGCCATTCATATAATAATATTTATATACAGTCTTCAACTTTAATTCAAATTTGCTTTAAATGCCATTTAATGAACATAGTAACATAATGAATCATTTTTTTGTAGTTTGAAGGTTCTAGTTTTGAACTATTGTTGATAAGGAAATATTTGCAGGGTTCTACACAAAGTAGAACATTTATGGGATTCTTCAGAGAGACAATTGAAGCACTCTTAATGGATAAGGGTTACATAAATCATTTAAAATATCATTTAATTAATCTCATAATACTGGGATTGTAAAAGAAAGTATTTCTGTATGGAAATTCTTTTTTAAAGAATCATTTCTACAGGAAATTATGAAATTCACCGGTGTTTGTTGAGCAATTTTGTGCAGCTTGATAAATATTCTTTACAATCTCAAACAAATTCCATTGAAATGTAATGCAATTTGCCTTTAAACATGAATTATTTATTAAAAATACTGCAATTCAATAAAAAATTTAATTAAGGTAAGACCAGAAAGCAGTACACATCACTAATTCTTTACTATACGAGTAAAGCCTGGGTGGCTTCACAAACAAAAACAATGCATGACGCTGAAGAGTCGTATTGTTACGCACTTCCTTGCCCGGAAATGAAAGTGAATCAGCTCTTTCTATTTATAAAAGCAGTGACATTACCTTAGGACTTCTTCATGTGCATTCCCGCCTTGAGGAGTAAAAAGATACCAAATTGCACAAGGCAGAAAAATTAAGAGTGATGTAATACTCCTTGACTGTTGTGGACAGATCTCAGAACTGTGACTGGAGAGGAGTGGGGCTTATCTGAACTCTGTCCAGCTGCTTTGATCGGAGGCAAGGGTCTATCTGCTGCCTGCTTCCTCACTGTCTTCTCCTCACTGTTTGCTCTCGCCATTTGATCATGGAAAATTAATAAGCCCGAGCCACCCAAACTTTATATCCACTCTCCGTGGATACATCCCTCCTGTATGTTATTATGTCCGAGAAGTGGGTGTGTGGGTGTGTGAAACGTGTGCAGGTCAGTAGTTACAGACAGCCCACCTCTTATCTGGAACTTCAGGTGTGTCTTGATTAGAAAGGTGAGACGGGGAAGACAAGGATGTGTGTGTGATCAGCTTCAGAGTGCCTGGTTCTTATCTGGGTTTATGCACCTTCAGGTGTGTGTCTTGATTATGGGAGTGAGAGACAGCTAGGATGAAGGAGTGTGTTGCATGGCATGTGTGTATTTGCGTGTGTGTGTGTGTGTGTGTGTGTGTGTGTGTGTGTGTGTGTGTGTGTGTGTGTGTGTGTCTGATTTAATGTTTTGGTTTAATGTCCCTACAAAAATAGAAATATCAGACATTTTTGAGTATTTTGTAGGGACATTTGTGGAGACAAGAAAAGTTATTTTGTGTGTGTATTAAAACAAAATGGCAGCTTTTATTTTAAATATATAAATTTTAAAAAAACTAAACAAGAAACACGTCTCACTCTCAGGCTTTCCCCTTTCCACAGCAATGAGCTGTCTTCACATTCTTTATCCTCTCACTGAACAATGTGTGTAAACGCACTGATAGTGGAGAAAATGTGGTTTATACCTTATTCAGTAGCTCCTGCTGTGGAAAATCCCTCTATGGGAAATGCAAGGGTTTCACAATACTGTGCAGCTCACATACCAGCACGCTTAGCACGTAAAAGGTTCAGGAAATAAACAACTGAATGTTTCACTCGTCTCTTCACCTTCCACCTTTGCTAACACCCATGAGTCTGCGGTGTTATGATTTCATACCATGGTTATAATCAAGATATAGCAACAGTTACAGTTGCCACCCTGAAACTGATTATTTTTCTGTAAATTGTTGTTGTTTTGTTGTTGTTTCACTCTTATACCACAGCAATTTGCCAACACTATTGATGCTTTATTAATTTATGTGGAGCATGTTGTAATTTTTAACTGTTTATAGTTACGCTTAATGTCACTTAATGTCATACTTTCACCACCCTCTCTTTTTTTCATTCTCTTGAAGTTAATACGAAAAAAAAAACATCTTAACATTTATTTATTTATTTTTCCCTACTGACAATTAAAAAAGACATTTTTCAATAACATGACATTGATTTTCTAAGCTTGTTTAATAGTAAGAATGAAACATATTTATTGTTCGTATTATTCTTACTTACTTATGATTCTTACTATATTATTATCCATCCATCCATCCATCTTCAACTGCTTACTCCTTTTCAGGGTCACGGGAGAACCTGGAGCCTATCCCAGGGAGCATCGGGCACAAGGCGGGGTACACCCTGGACAGAGTGCCAGTCCATCACAGGGCACAATCACACACACACTCACACACCCATTCATACACTACGGACATTTTAGACACACCAATCATATTATTATTATTATTATTATTATTATTGTTATTATTATTATTATTATTATTATTATTATTATTGTTATTTCTTCACATTGCCCTCGCACAGTGCTCTAACCAATTCTGCTTGTTTCCACATTTTCATGAGCCATTACTAACAACCTCAAGCTTCATAAATATATCAGCTTTATAATTTACAGCAGTATTTTCAAACAGAATACATTTTAAAATATGTTCCTTATTTACCCTGGTACATTGCCATGATCATATCGTTGAAAATCGTAGAAAAAAAGCTTAGCAATAATAGTTGTTATTAATAATTTAAAATTAAACACTATTTAAAAACAATTTTTCATCACATATGCATTAATTAACATTTTCATTATTTTACGTAACGCAAAGTGTAAAGTGCAGAGAAACATACATCACTAGATTACAAGATTGATTTTACAATAAAGTTAATATATATAATATAATATATATTAATATAGACAATATATATATACTGTATATACAGTATTGTATTGGTACAGAATATGAATATTTTCAGGCATTTAAACTACCACATTTGAGTGTGGCAGTTCATTATCAACTTATCCCTCAGACACTGCTGTAGACATTGTATTATCTAACCAAGGACGGGACCTCTCTGCTGAAGGACACGAGCTTCCATGCTGCGCACTCATTACCAGCAAAATCAAACATTTCGGCTGAGCCACCATGTTGTCCATATGCAATTTAAGGATTGGTATATCAAGTTTCACATATTTAATCTTTTGCACATTTACTGGACGGATTGATTTACATTTTTGTTGTTAATTGTATAGCGTAAAGAAACACTGAAGCTGGAAATGTCATTTATAACCTCTGTATGGCTTTTAACTCGCACAGGGTTGGACATTCTTTGCTGTTATTTATTAGAACTAGTAAACTACTTTTTTGAATTGCTGGTTGATTTGTAAAATGTAACGGTTGCACAACCCTTATAACATGCTGGTAAAAAATTTACTTATCTGCTTATCTGCGATTATAGATTTTGAGTTTCTAGTCAGAAGTGTCATGGGAACTCTGTGTGCTTTCTTCATGCGCAGTACAGTTTAACTTGGGACAGTTGAGGAATTTCCGACACCTGGAGGGGTACCTCCGCTTTTTGGATCCTCGTATCAGGTGTTTTAAAGTCCCCCGAAGTGCTGAAGAGGAGAAATAAAAAACAAGGGGGTCCAAACAGGCATTCAAGGTGCTGGGGAGCAGTGCGTACACTCTCCAATCAGGACTGTACCATCCAATATAACCTACTACATGGGACACATTGTAAGGCATGAAGCAGATGATAAAGACCAGGAGAGTGGCTAGGGCAAGCCCAATGGCCCTGAAGCGCTTCTTAGGGTTGATGTTAGGTAAGTGGCAGAGAATGTGGATGAATTTGATGTAGCAGAAGCTGCAGATGATAAAAGGGGTGCAGAACAGCACGATGAACAATTCCAAACGTACCGGCAAAAGGGTATTCAACTGTTCTTTGCTAAACTCGTCATAGCAGACCTCCTTGTTCGGGAGAGTTTCATTGTTGTGGCTAAAGTACTGCATAATGTAGACAATACTGCAATGTGCCATGGAAACCACCCAGAATATGACACAGGCGATCACGGCATATCGAGGACGTCGCTTGAGTTTGTACTTGATTGGATAGGCCACTCCCAGATAACGCTCCACACTGATAGCGGTCAAATGGAAGGTGCTGTTGTAAATGGTTGTGTAGAAGAAGAACCCTGAAAGTGGACAGAGGAAGTAGCTCAGGGTCCATTTCATGTCGGCCGCCTCTTTCATTCGGAACGGAAGGAAGAAGAGGAAGATCAGGTCTGAGATGGTGAGGCTGAGCAAGAGCACATCGATGGGCGCAGATCGCTGCTTCACCTTTTGAACGAAGGTGTAGAGAGCCAGCAGGTTGGCAGGAAGACCTGCGATCAGTGTGATGGCATCCACTGCCAGGACCAGATTGCTCAGATCTTTTGTCCACAGCATGTTTGGCTTTTAGGGCAATCAACAGAAAGAGAAAAATTCTCATTAAAATTTTAATAGAGAGTATCATTCGCTTCAATTCACCATTTCAGTTCACAACTGCTAGGTTATGTTGTTGAAAAAAAACATGCAAAATTTAGCTTGAAAAGCAATTCTACTTTATGCTAGCTCTCTTTCCATAGTTTCCATAGTTAC
Source organism: Noturus placidus (assembly GCA_022414735.1). Classification (NCBI taxonomy): domain Eukaryota; kingdom Metazoa; phylum Chordata; class Actinopteri; order Siluriformes; family Ictaluridae; genus Noturus; species Noturus placidus. The sequence goes on along the minus strand of JAFFST010046359.1, from coordinate 23,954 downwards.
TAACACAGAAATTCGACATCCATTACTGCCAGATAAAACTGCCAAATTTCTTCTCTCTGTTTACTGGAAATAGAGAGAAACTCTCAAATGTTGAATGACAACCAATTAGAAAAGACCCTCAAGCTAAGGTCATACATGCACTGAAAAGACCAATTGCTCTTCATACTAAAGCAGCTCAGAATTCCACAAGAGGCTTACCTTCTTTTTAAGACTCTGTGTTGCTAGTACTTTTCAGAGTAAATTTTCTACAAAGCTCAGGTTATATAACATTAAGCTCCATTTACACACTTTAGAAATAACATAATTTCACCATCACAGCAAATGCTTTCAGTTCCTTAAAAGCTTCTGGGTCAGATCCTACAACAAATTGTTGTTTTCTTTGTAAGCCAAGAACCCTTCCATCATAACTATCCCATGAAGTGTGTGGTTCACACTCCCTCCCAATTATTCAATTATCCAGTACACCCTGAATCGAATGCAGGTCTATCACATGGCATCATGCACACACAAATTCACATACATTTACTCTGATGGGCAATTTAGAGTAGCAAGTTCATCTAAATGGCGACCCTGGAGCCGAGAAGTGGCTACACCGTCCTCTCCTAACTCCATCCATCCATCCATCTTCAACCGCTTACTCCTTTTCAGGGTCACGGGGAACCTGGAGCCTATCCCAGGAGGCATCGGGCACAAGGCGGGGTACACCCTGGACAGGGTGCCAGTCCATCGCAGGGCACAATCACACACACACTCATATTCATACACTATGGACACTTTAGACACACCAATCAGCCTACCAAGTCCCTTCCCATCCATCTTCAACCGCTTACTCCTTCTCAGGGTCACGGGGAACCTGGAGCCTATCCCAGGAGGCATCGGGCACAAGGCAGGGTACACCCTGGACAGGGTGCCAGTCCATCGCAGGGCACAATCACATACACCCTCAGACACACACACATTCATAC
>JAFFST010046359.1:0-16554 GCA_022414735.1 Noturus placidus | reverse complement strand
ACTTGTGTTGTCCTTGACTATTGTTTAAATTGGTTTGATGTTCCGAAACACTTAAGTGTGACAAACATGCAAAGGAACAGGAAATGAGGAAGGGGGAAAACACTTTTTCACACCACTGTATATGATATTAGAGGTGCTTATAATTGTATCAGATTTAAAGAGGGGGACGAGTAGAAGACAGCCTTCTTCAACACCTCTGGTCACATTGAATAGCTGGTGATGCTACATGGTTTGGCTTATGCTCCCCTCTCTTCCAAGCCATTGTAAATGAGGCACTATCACTGTGCGGGCTGTAATAGAGTTGAGGACGGATGCACGTGCAGTTACAGATGTTTATTAAAGACATTAAAGGCAGGCAGACAAATCTAAACAGTAATCAAAGCATTGTCTAATAACATTCATATTAGTTCAGTTTTTTATTTGTTGAAAAAGTTTGAAATATCCAATAAATTTGGTTCCACTTCATGATTGTGTCCCACAGGTTGTTGATTCTTCACAAAAAATGACAGTTTTATATCTTTATGTTTGAGGCCTGAAATGTGGCAAAAGGTTGAACAGTTCAAGGGGGCCAAATACTTTCGCACGGCACTGTATATATATCCTTCTGACGGATCAGTGCCTTATCAATGGCGGAAGGGTGTGTGCGCTTATGACACTGAGAGCTATTCTGTCTGGAGTATATACTCCCAGAAGGGCCACCCAAGGCAGACAGGTCAAAGCTGAAGCACCAGACTAAATCTGATCCATTTGCCAATACGCTTTAGACAAGCGTGGCGAATTGACATCCATTCCTGTTGTATGCTGACACAAACGAAATAATGGCCCTTGTAACTGCCTCGCAGTTTATAAGCTAAGTTTGTTACCGTTGTTTGGGGCCTACCTGGAAATAATGGGAGGTTGTACAGGCGGAACTAATTAGCGCAGATCGTGTGTTCAGCACGTACCTGAAAGGGCACAACACCTTTAGTCGAAGCGCCAAAAAACTATAACGTGGCAAGAGCTCTCCAAGCTAAGTAAATAATAACAATATAAATCTGGACGTATATTACCTGAGGAGAAAGAAGACAAGGAAAAGGACTTTAAGATTTAGCCCCTCTTAAGTAGAAGGCAGCCTACGAGGTATGTTTCTTTGTATATGGTTTTCTTTGATATGTTTTATGTGAATAGCTTGTGTTAACTAGCACGTGACTATAGCGACACAAACTGTAAAGTCAAGACATACATGCATGCATCTTATATGTTGTATCTTTTATTTTTTTCTTTCTTTCCACCCAGTTCTCACGGGTTGAAGTCTTGAAGGGTTGATGCGTTGCTCATTAGAGAAATAAAACCCCGTTTTTTAAACAAGACATCGTGCTACACGTTTACTACTGCAGGGAGCTACAGCCCTTATTCCCTGGAGGCCAGCAAGCACCTACCTACGACAGCAAGAAGAAAAGCTCAATGGCAGAGGGTGCTAAGAATCATCGGGTACATTTAGGCTGCTTACGGAATCTGAATCTAGGAACGCTAAATATTAGAACTATGAGAACGAATGACAGACTCGAAGAACTAATGCGTGAAATTGAAAACATCAATTGGGATATAATAGGTTTGGGTGAAATTCGGCGCAAGGATGAAGAAATATTGAAGCTGAAAAGCAATCATATCCTTTACTACAAAGGCAACACATCAGGTAGAACCAATGGAGTAGGATTCCTAGTAAACAAAAGACTAAACAACAATGTGGTGTCATTTGAAGGAATTTCAGATCGAATATCAAAACTCACTGTTCAGCTAACCAAAATGTATACGATGCAAATCCTGCAGGTGTATGCACCAACTATTAGTCATGATGATGAAACGGTCGAAAGATACTATGAAAATATTTGTATGCACCACAATAATACCACAAACCATTTCAAAATAATAATGGGAGATTTCAATGTGAGAATTGGCGATCATCGAGAAGCGTAAATTAATGGTCAACATGGTTTTGGAACAAGAGATGAACGAGGAACCAAACTACTCGAATTTTGTGCTTCGGAGTAGCTCTACATTATGATTTCATTCTTCAAAAAGAAACCGATAATGAAATGGACTTGGAAAAACCCAAAGGGAGGAAAAAGTGAAATCGACTTATCAAACAGAAAAGATATCTTTAAAGATTGCTTCCCTATCAACATATCAACATAGAATACATTTTAAAATATGTTCCTTATTTACACTGGTACAAATCCTTACTTAAGCACACTCACTTTGAAGGTTCTTGCTGGAATTTGAACTCCAAACCTTCAACTCATTGATATTGCCACAATAATATAATTGGCAAAATTCATCCAAAATTAATTATGAATTCATCCTAAACCAAGAAAAAGCTTAACAATAAATATTGTTATAATTTTGTAAAAAAAAAAAAAAAAATCAAAAATCAAATGCAATTTATATTTAAAAGAAAAATATGTAAGTTTAAACTGAATGAATCATAAAGCAGTTGATTCATTGATTTCAGTTAACTTTGATGGTTGAGTATAAGAGCTAAACTAATGGTCCACTAACATCTGTAAGACCTCTCTATAACATTCAGGCAATTACATTCACAGGGACAATCTAACAACCAACAAACCTTACTTATATGCAATGTTAGAATCCAAAATGCCATTCTAGTGGGAACGGTCATTGGAACGATGTGTGCAGTTTAACTGAGTACAGCTGTGCTCTCTCCAGTGGCAGCAGGAACGGTGTATCCAATTGATGAGTCCCCTTTTCAAGTTTTTGCAAGTCCCCTGGAGAGCTGAAGAGGAGAAATAATAAATGAGGGGGTCCAAACAGGCATTAAAGGTGCTGGGGAGCAGTGCGTACATTCTCCAGTCAGGACTGTACCATCCTATAAAACCTACTACATGGGACACATTGTAAGGCAGGAAGCAGATGATGAAAACCAGGAGGGTGACTAGGGCAAGCCCAATTGCCCTGAAACGCTTCTGAGGGTTGATGTTAGGTCGCCGGGAGAGGATGAGGATGAATTTGATGTAGCAGAAGCTGCAAATGATAAAAGGGATGAAGAAAAGCACAAAGAACAATTCCAAACGGCTAGGCAAAATAATTGCCAACTGTTCTTCACTGAATTCGGTATAGCAGGTCTCAATGTTGGATGTATCAGTGATGGTCTTATTGCTTTTATAGTACTGAATAATACAGACCAAACTGCAATGGACCATGGAAACCACCCAGAATATGACACAGGCGATCACAGCATATCGAGGATGTCGCTTGAGTTTGTACTTGATTGGAAACGCCACTCCCAGGTAACGCTCCACACTGATAGCGGTCAAAAGCAATGTGCTGTTGTAAATGGTCGTGTAGAAGAAGAACCCTGAAAGTGGACAGAGGAAGTAGCTCAGGGTCCATTTCATGTCGGCCGCTTCTTTCATGCGTATTGGAAGGAAGAAGAGGAAGATCAGGTCTGAGATGGTGAGGCTGAGCAAAAACACGTTGATGGGCGTAGATCGCTGCTTCACTTTTTGAATGAAGGTGTAGAGAGCCAGCAGATTAGTAGGAAGACCTGCGATCAGGGTGATGGCATCCACCACCAGGACCAAGTTGCTAAGAGTCTCTGACCACTGCATGGTAATCTATGGACAGTAGAAATAATGTTAGAAATTTTTTACAGAAATATCAGTCGTTTCAGTTCAAAACGTAGGTTATGTCTTCGGTAACTGAGGCAAACATTTTGCCTCACAATAGTTCGGCTCTTGTGGGATGTAATTTCCATAGTTACTACCTCTATGACACGGACATCCATTACTTCCAAAACTGCTAAATGAGTCTGGTTACTGAAAACAGACACTAACTCCGTGAATGACAGCCAATTAGAGATGGCATCTGAGCTAAAGACATGTAAATAGATTTAAAAGAAATCTGAAATAATCTGGGGGAGTTTTAATGATAGAGGGATTTGTGGTTTCTCTGTAATATGAGATGTTTTTTTCTTATTAACTACAAGAGAGAGAAAAACAACTATGAGTGAGGCAAGTGGATAACTGCTTTTAGCTTCTATATTGTGATAAGTGATAACAATAACTAACTTGTTAAGTATAAACCAAAAAAAAGTTAAAAATACAAATGATGTTAGCATTGTAAATGTTACAATGTTAGCATTGTAAAGGTTACAAACCGTAAATGTTAGCATTGGTACATTTCTGTGGTGTAAGCGGAATAAAACACTTTGGGACTTCCTGTATAGGAAAATAATTGGAGTGGTATGGATTGAGCCACATTCCACCACTTTCTACTTGATTATTTTCCAATAAGAGCACACAAGTTAATTACCATCCACCTAGAGAATTACTTCCATATTTCATGTCTTATTTCTCAACACTAATTTCTACTGCTCATAACCAGGTGAGCAAAGCTGGCCTGCAACCACAACTGGTACAGGGAGGTCCAGCATACCTCATCATCCAACTCATGGGTCAAATAAATGATTTATCTCATAATCTGGGAGGAATATGGTCCAGAGGAGAGATTGTAGGTTACAGCAAAAGACATTCTGGATCATTCTCTCATAACAGACTTTCATAACCATAGTAAATATTTGGATAGAACAGCTTTTGTAGAAGGAAAACATCAAAAATCTAAATACTTCTGCCTTACTGCTCAAGTAATACCAAAAGAAGAACACTGTTCTGAGCAAGTTAATACAGGGTACTGAAAAGGGTACACTGTCTCAGTGGTGTAGCCAGGAATTCCAGTAGGTATTGGAAACTGTCATATAATCTTTCTGGTGGTTTAAATCTTGAAATCGCCCCAAAGATATATCTCTGTTCTGTGTAATCAGGGTTAAATTATACTGGTCATCAACAACTGATCTACCAAATCTGTGGGATTTCTCTGTGACATGGCTTTACAGTGTGAGCACTAATGAAATATGTGCAATGCTAGACTCTAGCGAGAAGTATCATTGGAACTCTGTGTTCTGACCTCATAAGCATAAGAAGTTATGACCTCATAAGCACTTAACAGCAGACTTTCTGCAGAATTTCTGACCAAGGGAACGGTGTAGCCAATTGTGGAATCATCATCTTATATGGTTAACAGTCTCACAAACTGCTGATGAAGAGAAATAATAGACAAAGGGTTCCAAGCAGGCATTCAAGGTGCAGGGTAATACTGTGTAGACTCTCCAAGGTGGACTGTACCATCCCACAAAACCCACCACATGGGACACATTTGGTATAAAGTATAGTATAAAGCAGATGATTAAAGCCAGGAGGGTGACCAGATCAAGCCCAATGGCCCTGCAGCGTTTCATCATTAAAAATATAAAAAATGAAAACATTCAGGGTTAGTGGCCATAACTATTCACATATAAAATAGGGTTAGATTGGAAACGCGACTTAGAATTTAATAATTCTAAATATCTTATTAAGTTACATTAGTTAAAAATCAGTTTAGACTCATCAACAAATTGTGCAGAAAATATGAAGAACAATATCCGTACCTTCAGCTGAGCTGTAAAGTTCCAGAGTCTGATGTGGCCAAACCCCTCAAGCACTTTATATCTCTTTCCTGATGCAGTAATGCCGCATGCACACCAACAGGGTTACTACACTATAGTCTTAAATACTGAGAGGCCATGATGAATCGACACATAAAGAAAGTCAAATTGGAACGGAAAGTATGATCTTGTCTAGCAGGAAATTGTTGGTCTAGAAATGTCTGGTGTTAGTCTCAATATAAATCTACTTCTTCAACATGGTTCTACTGTTCCACTTTTATCTCATCAGAACATCACACATTTTGCCTCATTGTTTAGTGCAGACGTGTAGAAAAGAAACAGAGCCCATATTCACAACAGGGAGTGACCAGAACTTACCAGATATTTTTGCAGCTCCTAATCCTCCTAAGGGTTAATCAGAATCACTGCATTGATGACAGGTTTATAAATTACTTTTAAACATGAGTCTGAGTAGCGGTTCCTAGTCTTGTTCTAAGTTTCATGTTTCATGCCTCAGTTCGAGTTTATGTTTTGACCTCATTTCCCTTTTCTTGTATCTTGACTTTAGTGTGCAAATAAAGATTTTGATCCTGCACTTACTTCCTGTCCCAGTCTTGTATCATAACACTATCTTCGAATACCCAAACTATATTTTTAACCAATATAGTCATGTCTTAAATTAGGTAAACACATCACCTACAGATGGCTAGAAATAATTCAGACACACACAGATACACACACACACACACACACACACATTAGTTGAAGGTGAAGGGAAATTCCATATTACAGCTTTGCATGCAGTAAGCAAACTCAGGGGCAATTTGTGCCTCCTCCCCTGACATTTCGCCTGATACACTCACGATGTATCAGATGATTTGATGTGATAATCACACCGTCCTGCTTTTTAACTAGTAATTATTCTGAAGTCCGGTGTGTCCACAAGCATATTGACCAATCAAAGAGCTGCTTATCAGTGCAGATCCCGAGGCAAATTGATATTCCTTTACATATTATCTTGTGGTTTTGTCTTAATTACTTAAACATATGTAAACCTGAAAGCTCTCAAACCACAAATCACCATGAGGAATAAGTAGCAAAATAACAGAATATTAAGATTACCAAAGCAAGGTATAAGCAGTTTAAGCAGTCATTTAGGGCCTCTGACCCACAAGGGGGTCCCGTAAGATTGCAGGGTCCGTACATTACATTTACATTACATTTATTCACTTAGCAGACGCTTTTATCCAAAGCGACTTACAAATGAGAGATACAAGCAAAGTGATATCAAGCAGGGAACAATACAAGTAGTGCTATTATACAAGATCTATTAATTGAGTACTAGAAGAAGCAAAGTGCGCAGAGTAGAGGTGTAAGTGTATTTTTTTTTTTTTTTTTTTTATGAGATGGTTAGGTGTTGACGGAAGAGGTGGGTCTTTAGCTGTTTCCGTAACTTCAGCTGGGTTGTGAATTTCGACTCTGATTTGGCCACACCCCTCAAGATGCTACACTATAGTCTTAAATAATGAGAGGCCATGATGAATCACCAATAAATTGACAGATACAAATTTTAAATGATCACCGTGTCTTGCAGGAAACTGGTGTGATGTTTGCGATAACAACACTTTCTGTTTGCAAATGCACAAACAGATACTGATGACTCATTGCACATAGATTACCTCGGTGATATTTAGTTATCTACAATTTATGTGGAGAGATTGTTTCATTTTGGTCTACATGGTCAGCTTCAATATAAAACAGAAACGCTTGTTTGAGAACATATTAATAACGTAGTAAAGTATATTCTATATATAATTCATGGACCGAGGCCTTGGGTTTGAGAAATGGAATTACATTAAAGGCACTACACTGAAGTTATTATACTGTGTGGTATATTGTGGTTTCTCTGTGGTTTCCTCACCAGCCTATTTTTTCCTCTTTCTTGTCATCTTGCAGCTAAGAAACCTCGAGAAAATTTGCCCTGAGCACATCTCTCACATCAGAAAACGTAAAGTTACAGCTTTATTGTTTACTATTACAAAGTCCTGATACTTCTTCCAAAAATGCAAAAAAAAAAAAAAAAAAGCTTCACCATAGAAATGAACAAATTTACTATACAAATGATATCATATTAGAACAAGTTAACAGGTCTGTTCCCCACGTTCTAGGCAACCATGGAAAATTAGAACATGTACGAAATATTTCTTTTAGCCATGAGACTTACAGACATAGGTAAAATAAAATAAAATAAAATAAAATACTGGATTTTATCAGTAAACTTATTTTTTAAGTATGCATACTTAAAAATCTAGTATGCATACTAATTTTTTTAAGTATGTATATTAAATCGTGCAATTATATAGCACTTTTATTAAAAGTGCTTTACACTGTGTCTCATTCACTCATACACTCACACTCACACACCAATGGTAGCAGAGCTGTCATGCAAGGTGCTAACTTGCCATCAGGGGCAACTTAGGGTTCAGTGTCTTGCCCAAGGACACTTCGGCCAGGATTCGCACCACCAACCCTACGATTAGTGGATTAGTGGACAAACAGGCAGTTGTCATATGACAAAGAGGTAACTCTCGACTTCAGTTCCCATCAGCCACTGCATTGCACTTCATGTCACATGACCACCTGCACGTGATTCACATTGCTGTTAATGAGCACACTTATATATAGGCATTGTTTGCACTGTTTCTCTGTCTTTCGTTAGAAAGACATGTCTTAGACTTCCGTATTCTGTTTCACTGTGTTTTGTCTCTTGCCATAGAGTTTTGCCTAGTTGTCTTAGTGTCTTGTTTTGTTGTTTAATTGTTTAATAAACGTTATATATCTGCAATTGCTTCCGAACCCATCCTTGAGACGTGTTAACAGTTCAGTTCCCCATAGTTTAAAAAAAAATAAGTATACATACTAGAATTTTAAGTATGTATATACTTTGCTTGTATTTTTTCATTTGTAAGTCGCTTTGGATGAAAGCGTCTGCTAAATGAATATATGTCAATGTAATAAACTTTTACTTTTACTTTCAACCACAACGTCTTTATCCCCACTGAACAGTTGCTTTTTGAGGCTTTACCTGACCAGCCGACCTACATGTTGGAGGTGGGAAAAGGAAGGTGTGAAAACACCTTGGCCAAAACAATGGCAGGATTGAATCCCAATTCAATTCAATTCAATTTTATTTGTATAGCGCTTTCTACAACAGACATTGCCTCAAAGCAGCTTTACAGAAAAATATAAACACTGTATACAGAAGTTAAAAGGTGCGAATTTATCTCAACTGATCAAGTCACTGAGTGGTGACAGTGGCAAGGAAAAACTCCCAACAATGTTTAAGAGGAAGAAACCTTCAGAGGAACCAGACTCAGAAGGAAACCCGTCCTCATCTGGGTCACAACAGATATTCTGAAAGAGTTCATTATTGATTTATATGAAATTTTTATGGCTCAGAAGAAGCCATAATCCCAGCAGTCTGGAATTGGAGCAGATGAGTGCTCCCTCCAGAGGCAGGACACCCGAGACAGCTCACGCAGGTCCAGGAGAGCAGAATGGATCAGGATCTTCCAGTATCTTCATAAGGTCATGTGGCTCGAGAGAGGGATAAAAAAGATTGTTAGGACTGGGATTTAGCATAACAGAAGGTCTAGTAGAAGGTCTAGTCAGGGTAGGCTGAAGTGAACAAATACATTTTAAGCCTAGACTTAAACACTGAGACTGTGTCCGAGTCCCGAACACTAATTGGACGACTGTTCCATAACTGTGGAGCTCTATGAGTGAAAGCTCATCCCCCTGCTGTAGCCTTCACTGTTCGGGATATCGTCAAATAGCCTGCATCTGTGGATCTAAGTAGGCGTGGTGGATCATAGAAGACCCAAAGATCACTTAAATACTGTGGCGCAAGACCATTTAGTGCTTTGTAGGTTAGTAATAGTATTTTAAAATCTATGCGAGAATCCAATCCCAAGTACAGGTACAAATGGCCCATAACCCTAGGACCACACAAACCCAAAGTGTGAAGGCCATTCCACTGAACAATCCATTATATATTTAAAAAGAAGCTGCACAAAAATGGATGGCTGTGGCTCAGTCGGTAGAGCGGGTTGTCCAGTAATCGTAGGGTTGGTGGTTCGAATCCCGGCCCGGGTGATCCCATGCTAAAGTGTCCTTGGGCAAGACACTGAACCCTAAGTTGCCCCCGATGGCAAGCTAGCACCTTGCATGGAAGCAAGTGCAAATGAGTGTGCTCTCATTTGTAAGTCGCTTTGGATAAAAGTGTCTGCTAAATGAATGAATAAATAAAAAGTTTACAAAATCAAGAGACTGACAGAAAACCCTATGGGGGTTTCCAGTTAAAAAAAAAAATAACAAAATAAAAAATGAGGAAGACACAACAACTGTCAGCATCAACATATAAAATATATACAAAATGTAAATAAAAACAGAATGCAATGATTTGTAAATCTCATAAACTCATATTTTATTCACAATAGAATGTATACAACATATCACATGTTTAAACCGAGGAAACATACAATTTAAAGGGAAAAATAACTAAATTTCAATTTGATGGCAGTAACATGTCTCAGAAAAGATTAGTGAACCCATTGTTACTTCTGAGAGACTCTGCCTCTCTAAGATACTCTTTTTATACCCAAAAATTATACAAGGCATACAAGTTGTGGGACACTCGCTGGGGAAGGACAAATTCCAATTAAACCAACGCCATTCTTTTTCTTAAAAAAGGGTTTTAAAAGTTAGTGGTACTTTCACTAACTTAAAAAAAAATCTTGGTCACAATTGTAACTGGTGGGACAGTGAATAGGTCAGTAAGAAATTATCAGTTGCTCAATAAGACTCATTATAAAATTGCATAAAAGTATAGTAAAAATTTCCCCCCAGCATGAACAATATTCGTTCCATGTTCTGAAGATGGAAAAAGTCAAACTGCATGTGGAATTGGCAGTGATTTCTGTCATTATAAAATAATGTTACAAAGTATTCATTTATTTTTTGATCTACAGTTAAATAAAAGCTGAACTGGAAATTATGGTAGGCTGTAAAAATGAATCTATTTCTGGACATTGCCTGATCTAAATGTTCTACATAACGGATAAAAATCCTGAAAATGACACTGGTGAATAAAACAATTTAATACATTAAATTAAAAAATATATATATATATATATATATATATATATATATATCATTATGGGGCATCCATTTGTGTTTATTTACTTCTGTTTTGATTGGATGGGCAGAAGCTGTACTTAGTAATGAATAACCTTAAAAATCACAAGCATGACACATGTAAATAAAATCATTTTAAATCATGCAATGTATTAGATCCTTAAATTAAAAGGACAGATAAATAGTGAGAAAAACATGATAATTGTTGGAATTATACGAATGAATTACAATAATTTTCTAATAGTCCATCACCTGAATCTTTCTAATTGGCATGGGCCTCCAGTCAGTGTTGTTCATGCGGAGTTCATTCAATGTTACTCCGATGAACTTTCTACAGTGGAAAAATACCCAGTTCATTTTAAAAAAAAAAAAAAACAGTTAGTGGAGATGAGACTCGAACCCCGTTCACTGGTATAGTAAACCTGTAGCGGTGCTACGAGACTCGATCACGTTCACTTTCTATTTTGAAACATGTTTAAATTAGGTTTATCCTAAGTTTTAATGAGGAAAATATTATTTTTATGTGAACCATTCGACCACACCCTCCATTTTTATTGTTCAGCTATAGTTTAATGCGCCACCTGGTGGTTATTGTATGAAGCACAACAAATGAATTTAAATTCTTAGAGCCCTGCCTGCACTGTATCGCGTGATCACATGTGACGAGTCGCGTGATACCGCGTGAAAAAACCCGCATTCTTAAAGGCCACATCTGTAAATGTGATGTTACCCTATGTTTTGTGTTTGTTTCAGATTGCAGTTGTGTTTTAAGTTGACATTTTTCTATATTCAATGTAAAAATGGCTACAATTTGAGTAGAAAGACTTTATTACCATGATATTATTAAAACAATCATTCAAGAGTGAATAGTTGTCATATTCTTGCAGCTGAGCTGTGATAGTCAAGTCTCTGATGTGGTCACAGCACTCAGATGCTCTTCAGTAACACTACAATCTCATCTGATGACCAGCAGTGTCATTATAGTAACTTTAAACTTTAAAAAAAAAAAAACAATTTCCATGTGGGATGCAATGTTAGAAATGAGAAATACACTGTATTGATGGAACTACATTTTCTCTTTTTTAATGTACGTTAATAAATTTATCATTTGTGCAGCAAATCTTCACCAACTTAATGGAAGATTTGAGGAACACCTTTCTTAGAGTACTAACACGCCTCAAACACTTTAATACACTATAATTATACTGCATATGTTCACCTGCAGGGTTTGTGCACGAACTGAAATAATAAAAATAAACAGAATCACTCATTAAAACTAGACAAGATTCACAGAAGACTGGAACAGACTGTTTGGTTCCCCGTGACCCTGAAAAGGAGTAAGCGGTTGAAGATGGATGGATGGATGGATGGATGGGACTTCCTGTATAGGAAAATAATTGGAGTGGTATGGATTGAGCCACATTCCACCACTTTCTACTTGATTATTTTCCAATAAGAGCACACAAGTTAATTACCATCCACCTAGAGAATTACTTCCATATTTCATGTCTTATTTCTCAACACTAATTTCTACTGCTCATAACCAGGTGAGCAAAGCTGGCCTGCAACCACAACTGGTACAGGGAGGTCCAGCATACCTCATCATCCAACTCATGGGTCAAATAAATGATTTATCTCATAATCTGGGAGGAATATGGTCCAGAGGAGAGATTGTAGGTTTCAGCAAAAGACATTCTGGATCATTCTCTCATAACAGACCTTCATAGAGATCACCCAGATCAGCCTGCTGCCAGACTCAGGGACAGGCCATGTTGCACAGCTGGTTAGGCTTCAAGAGCTGCATAACTGATGGGTTCTATCACATCCACATCTGCAGAGGGCCCTCATAGGACACTGCCTCTGCACAACATTTCTTGTTCACTACATAAAGCATGTGCAAACTTTAAGATAATGTGAAGTGTTGATGACATATTTTGGTTAGGCAAGTCTTTTATGTTAGGTAAGGCCTTTGTTTATAGCTTACAGCTATGCACTGACAGACTATCCCATCCATCCATCCATATATATATATATATATATATATATATATATACACATATACATACAGTGCCTTGCGAAAGTATTCGGCCCCCTTGAACTGTTCGTCCTTTTGCCACGTTTCAGGCCTCAAACATAAAGATATAAAACTGTAATTTTTTGTGAAGAATCAACAACAGGTGGGACACAATCATGAAGAGGAAACAAATTTATTGGATATTTCAAACTTTTTCAACAAATAAAAAACTGAAAAATTGGGCGAGCAAAATTATTCAGCCCCCTTACTTTCTTTTCAAAAGTATTAACTTAAGGGGGCCGAATACTTTCGCAAGGCACTGTATATATATATACAGTATATATACTGTATATGGTACTAGCAGGTTTTAGTATGAAAGGCAAAGAAATTATAGCAAATGATATCAGAAATAATATAGACCAATTAGACACCAGCCCTCCTCAATGTCCTTAAAATTCCATTCATTTCGCTTCAACCTGTTTGAGCAAATAAAATAAAAAACATGCTGATCACACAATAAAGGTAACTATCATATTAATAAAGTGCTTAACTCTATATAGAATTGTGATTTCATGAATAATGAAATAATATGGAATTTTAGACTGTTATTCAAACCCAGAGTCTTCTTACCTTTGTTGTATTCCTATCTCTGATGTCTCAGCATATTCAGTAGTGCTCTATATAATGCTTTGCCACTGTGATACACAATGAAAACAGGAAACACTTACATCCTCTTTTATTCACCAGATTACATTACCTGAAAGTCATGCATGTAACCAATTCCACAGAATAGACGTATTCCATAACATTACAGGAACTGATCACATAGGCTGTGACCCTTAAAGAAAACAGAAGCAACTCCAATCTCTGCAGCAAACTATATATTAAAACGACATTTTAAAAATACATACTAACTTTATATTCCAGCTGAAAATGAATCTGCTTGATTAGGGAAAGTCTATAAAAATGATATCTGTCATATATGTGGCGGCTGTGGCTCAGTCGGTAGAGCGTGTTGGCCACTAAGCGTAGGGTTGGTGGTTCGAATCCCGGCCCGGGTGATCCCATGCCGAAGTGTCCTTGGGCAAGACACTGAACCCTAAGTTGCCCCTGATGGCAAGCTAGCACCTTGCATGGCAGCTCTGTAAGTCGCTTTGGATAAAAGCGTCTGCTAAATGAATAAATGTAAATATATCATGGAGGTAACTCTGGACTTCAATTCCCATCAGCCACTGTACTACAACATATCACATTTCTGTTAATGAGCACACTTATATATAGCCATTGTTTGCACTGCTTCTCTGTCTTACGTGTATGTCCAACGTGTTTGTCCATGTTACTGTGTTTTTGATCCTGCTAGTTTTAGCCACAGTATTATGCCAAGTTGTCTTAGTGTCTTAGGTTTATTGTTTGTTTGTTTGTTTAATAAACTGTTTGAAAATCTGCGATTGAGGAGTCAATCGTAGATTGACAGCAGGAGGAGTCCGGTGTACAAGTGGGAGTCTGTGATCGGGACTAGTAACATCTCCCACCCTCCCTCCTCTATAATGGATCTAGTTCATTGAGTCAGCGGAGAACGAAAGTAAACATCCCTGCTTGTCTGAGGATGCTGCTCAGCTTTTCGGGTGAGCTGAGGATGCCGCTCAGTCACCCAGGTGGGCTGAAGACATTGCTCCATGTCCTGATGTACCCAAGCGCTCCCCTCTGTTTGGTAACCCCATGCACGACGCCACTCCGCCTTCCTGCTTGGCTGAGGACGCCGCTCCGCCTTCCTGCTCGGCTGAGGACGCCGCTCCGCCTTCCTGCTCGGCTGAGGACGCCGCTCCGCCTTCCTGCTCGGCTGAGGTTGTTGCTCCGCCTTCCTGCTCGGCTGACGACATCTTTCCTCTTCTTTGCTGCATGTCATATTTCACTCCCTCTTCCTTCTCCATGGAGAGCATCGTTCCTCCCTTTGGCCTCGTGGAGAACCTTGCTCCTCTCCCTGGCCTCACGGAGAACCTTGCTCCCCTCTCCTGTCCTGCAGAGGAAGTTGTCCCGCTGTCCTGCCACGCAGACGTCGCTCTGAGATGCAGCCCCGCTGAGGACGCCGCTCTGCTTTTCTGCTCCGCTTAGGACGCCGCTCTGCTTTCCTGTTCTGCTGAGGACGCCGCTCTGCTTTCCTGCTCCATTGATGAAGCTGCTCTGCTTTCCTGCTCCATTGAGGAAACCGCTCTGCTTTCCTGCTCCATTGAGGACGCCGCTCTGCTTTCCTGTTCCGCTTAGGACGCCGCTCTGCTTTCCTGTTCTACTTAGATACGCCTCTCTGCTTTCCTGCTCCGTTGAGGACGCCGCTCTGCTTTCCTGCTTTGCTGAGGACGCCGCTCTGCTTTCCTGCTCCGCTGAGGAAGCCGCTCTGCTTTCCTGTTCTACTTAGATACGCCTCTCTGCTTTCCTGTTCCGTTGAGGACGCCGCTCTGCTTTCCTGCTCCACTGAGGACGCCGCTCTGCTTTCCTGCTCCGCTGAGGACGCCGCTCTGCTTTCCTGCGCCGCTGAGGACGCCGCTCTGCTTTCCTGCGCCGCTGAGGACGCCGCTCTGCTTTCCTGCGCCGCTGAGGAATACCAATACCAGCAGACTTTACCTATCAGCCTTGCTTTTGACTAAATTGGCCCTAGGGTTACAACACTCTTAGAAAAAAAGGATCCTTTAAGGGATCCTTGGATAATTAAGAGTTCTTAGCAACCAAAAATGGGCTCAGTGAGGAAACCTTTCTGAAAGGGTTCTCCCAAAGGGATCCTTAAGAGGTCTAAGGGCATACTCTCACTAGACCTGGTTCATTGGTTTAGAATACCGTCTATGCGAGCCAATCGGATGACTGCCTCATTGCACTGAGCAATCGTAGCACGTTCTCGTGCCAATCAATCATGTTTTGTTTTACAATCAGGACAGAAACGGAGTCATATACATTTGGATGGTAATCTATTGATTTGGAAATATGAAACACTTCTAACCCCATACTGGTTGCCTATTCCTTTCCAAAGCACAATAGTCTCCCCTCCTCACTCCCCTTACTCACATTGCACTTAACGTTCTGTTAAAAAAAATTATAATAATATTACCGTTGTTATGTATGCTTATTTTTTATGATTTGTATCTATACATAATTGTCTTTATTATGCAATATGCCTTAAGAAGCAACATTTAATTGATTGCTTCTTAAGGCATATTTAATTGATTGATTTTCACAAATCATGCTGCATGTGTCAGAAGATTGTTTCGGAAGTAGCTGACAGTTGCATCACTGACATCATGTTTCGAGTTTCTTTATTATAAATTCTTTATTCAATTATTTTGAGAGCCGTAATCATCAAGATTAAAACAAAACAAAATAAAAGGGCTTGAAATATTTCACTTTATGTATAATGAATCTAGAATATTCTACTTTTTGAATTAAATTACAGAAAAAAATGAACTTTTCCACAATATTCACATTTTTTTAGATGTACATGTAGATCTCAAGTCTTATGCCACATTCACCAGAGACATTTCACCTCGATTTCCACCTCCCCTGAATACTAACAACACTTCTTCTGCACCACATCACTTCCCGTTCTCAGACTAGAAAGCACATGTAAACATTGCAAAGCTCTGGTTTGTAACACCTCTTTGGATTTGCCCTATTGTCTGGATCTCCTGCACATAGATTCTGAAACATCTCCAGGGTCCTGTTCATTACATATTAACTCATTTTTATATGGATTTAATAATGTCGTGTGTTACGTACCCGGTCTAGGTCGGGCCGCAAGATACAAAAAAGAAAGAAAAGGTTGGCGAGACCAAGATTGCGTTTGGGCTTGTTTATTTTATACACACTGTGGTCTTAATCT
>JAFFST010046358.1:0-17247 GCA_022414735.1 Noturus placidus | reverse complement strand
TCTACCAAGAGATCCTGAAGGAGAATGTCCGACCATCTGTTCGTGTACTCAAGCTGAAACGAACTTGGGTTCTGCAGCAGGACAATGATCCTAAACACACCGAATGGCTGAAGAAAAACAAAATGAAGACTTTGGAGTGGCCTAGCCAAAGTCCTGACCTGAATCCTATTGAGATGTTGTGGTATGACCTTAAAAAGGCCGTTCATGCTCGAAAACCCTCTAATGTAACTGAATTAGGACAATTCTGCAAAAATGAGCGGGCCAAAATTCCTCCAGGACGCTGTAAAAGCCTCATTGCACGTTATCGCAAACGCTTGGTTGCAGTTGTTGCTGCTAAAGGTGGCCCAACCAGTTATTAGGTTTAGGGGGGCAATCACTTTTTCACACAGGGCCATGATGGTTTGGATTTTTTTTCACCTTTAATAATAAACACCTTCATTTACAAATTGCATTTTGTGTTTACTTGTGTTGTCCTTGACTATTGTTTAAATTGGTTTGATGTTCCGAAACACTTAAGTGTGACAAACATGCAAAGGAACAGGAAATGAGGAAGGGGGCAAACACTTTTTCACACCACTGTAGGTGCGGTGCTTCAACTATTCACTTGGCAAAGAACTGCAAGGCAGTAATTAAATGCACTGAATGTGAGAGTGATAAGCATGTGTCCACACGTCATCCTGGTCCTCCTCCTTGGGCCATCAAAGACCTCTCATCAGAGCATGGCGGGGAGAACGATAAAAGCCCTCCTGCAAACAAATGTTACTTCAAAATGCACAGAGATTTGTGCAGACAATCCAATACCCAAATCATACTCTAAGATATGCCTGATAGGGGTGTATCCTGAGGGTCACCTGCTGAGTATAGTGAAGAGGTATGCAGTGCTTGACGAGCAAAGTAATAGATCTTTAGTTCTGAGTTATTTATTTATTTATTTGAAGTAATATGAACAGAGCATCCATACACTCTTTGAACATGTACTGGGCTGACAGAAACTTCCGGAAGAAGAGCCACATGGTTTCAAGCTGTACTTATGGATTGAAAGATGCATGTGTCACACCCAACACTTATCGAGTGTAATAACATGCCTGTGAGACCATTGTGAGATCTCATCTTCCACCATTGCACACCAGTTCCCTCACCTGAAATCTATTCCTCATGAAATACCAGAGAGCGATCCATATGCTGAAATCTTTCTACTCTTGGGGAGAGACATCATCCAGGACCACAAATGGTCTGAATAAGGCACCATATGCCCAATAACTTGACTTTGGCTGGGTGATAGTTGGAAATGTCTGCTTGGGGTCAGCACATTAACTTAGCACAGTTGATGTATTTCGCAGAAGCATACTTCTCAACTCGGTGTCCAAGTTTATGTGATCCATGTCCCAAACAGATACGGGTAAAACAGAACCTAAGCAGCAAGGATCATGCCATTTCTTCCCATGGCTCATTTTTACCCATCCACCTGACCATCAGAAATGCAGGATTCATGGATCATTAAGGCAAATAAACGCATTCATAGTGTGATTCATAAATGCAACTCAGAGGAATGGAGGCCCTGGATGGTCACTTCTTGACGCACTTGAGGTGGTTTGGCAAACTGTAGAAGATGGGTAGTCAATCTTACCTGTCTGAGCATTCTAGACATGCAGTTTGAGTTAACTGATTGTCTTGATGTATCCACCTTTATCAACGCCTACCGACGCTTCTTTGCCATAAGGGGTCCAGCAAAACCAATCAGATCAGACTGCGGCACAAATTTCAAGGGTGTGTGTAAGGAGCTGGGAATGTTTGCAGGGGAGCCCAGCTTTAGAAACTACTTGAGTAAGGAGGGATGTTGCTGGATCTTTAATCCCACTCATGCATCCCATATTGGAGGAGCTTGGAAGAGACTTTTTGGAGTAGTGTGTCGCATATTAGACTCCATGTTGTTTCAAAACTGTCACTCTTATCTCACTCATGAAATGCTGGCAACAGTCTTGGCAGAAGTTTCTGTTATTATGAATGGAAGACCTATTGTACTTATCTCAAGTGATCCAAACGCTCCAGCCCTGTGGACTCCAGCTAGAGTTTTGACCCAGAAAGTCGGTGTGCTGTCTCCTCCTCCTGGGGACTTTGGAAAGGATCTCCATCCATCCATCTTCTCTAACTGAAAACTTATCCTTCCTTCATGGTCACAATGAACCTGGAGACTATCCCAGGCAGCATGGGGCACAAGGGTGCCAATCCATCGCAGGGCACTTTGGATAGGATCTTTGCTTCTTTATTCTAAAATACCAGACGGGGAGTGTTCTGACTATTTAAATAGTTATTTAACTTTGTATTATTTCATTGGTTGACATGTGTCATGTGACTTACGTTAGCGGTCATGGCAGCCATTTTAGTTTCACTACACAACAGCAGTGATGCAGCAGCAGATGTGTGTCGAATAAAAAGGTATATTCTCTTGTTATTTCATGCCAAAGAGGCCATTGTCTGTAAGTTTATTTAATATTGACTATGTTTAAATGAGTATTTAATGTGATGTAAAGTGAAGGAGGTTATAGTCACCTCTCATGCTGGACTGTGTTTTCTTTATTAAAATGTATCTTTGAACTTATTTTTTGTTTGTGTTGTACTTTCATAAATTGACATTGTGGAAAAAGAAATTCTTTGGTTTGGACTTTCCTTCTGTCTTCAACCTGATAGATTTTCAGAGGAGGTGGTGAATTTTTGTGGAGGTAAGATGCTGGCTGACAGCCAATTTTCTAACATTGAATGAATCTAAAACTGAAATTGTAGTCTTTTGAACCTCCAGCTTCTACTACACAGATAAATAACCATCTGGGTTTTTTATCTGTGAATTCTCAAGCTCATGTATAGAATCTCAGAGTGATTATTGATGACGGCCTTATATTCGATAAACAAATCAATTGAATCTTCTCAGTGAATCATCTCAGATCAGGTGCGAAATTGAAAGCGTTTTTATCAGTAAAGGACTTGGGGACAGTGAGTCATGCTTTTATTTCCTCTAGGCTTGATTACTGTAACTCACTTTACCTTGGTGTGGCTCGGCCCTCTTTATCCTGCCTTCAATCTGTAGAGCACTCTGCTGCTAGGCTTCTTACGGGAACTAGAACTATTTTGCCTGTTCTGGCTTCACTTCACTAGATGCTGGTCGAATACCGTGTTAAGTTTAAGGTTTTACTGTTCGTGTATAAAGGGCTAAATGTTCTAGGCCCTTAAGGTCTTCAAATAGGTTGACAAGGTCTCGTTTGAAGTTAAAAGGTGCGGCTCCACGTCTGAGGAATGATTCGCCGGTACACATTAGGTTATCTTCGGATGTAGATAGTTTTAAAACCTTGTTGTAAACATATCTTTTCTTCCTCTGACATTTGGATCAATGTTAGCTTATTAATTGGTGTGTTTTCTTGCTAGCTTATGTGTTTTATTGTCTAATTTTGTTAGATTGTACAGCACTATGGTCAGTAGTGGCTGTTTTAAATGTGCTTTAGAGATAAAAGTGCCTTGCCTTGCCTTGCCATCATTAGGCACTAAACCTACGAGCTCAATCCATTTGAGGTAGCATTTCTGCCAAATGGTGGTGCTTGCCAAGCAATATGTGCGAAAGATTTGTTCCCTTGAACAGTGTTCTTTTTGCAAAAATATCAAAGCAGAAATTATGCAGAGAGAGACAGTTGATCTTCTGCCAGCCTCATGCGCCAAACCTTCATCACTGGATTGATTTTTGCGAAAGCCTTTTGGCCACCAAACTCATGGCTGCCTTCCACGGGGCTGGAGTTGGATCTCAATCTTCCGCCTTCGTCCATTAAAATCCCGTCATGTTTCAGAGACGTCTCTTGTGGACTAATGGCATGTTTGGATGGTGATGCTGTGCTTGATTAGCCGAGTGTTCCTGTGACTCCTGATCCGGCTGATTCTATGAGTCACTATTAGAGGCGTCATGTTAGGTTAGTCACTGGTGCTGAGCTTTACATCTGTTTCACTTCATTAGAGAAGCTTCAAGGGTGTGGAGAAGCTGTCAACCACATTTGTTCAGCACACTCAATCAAAACGTACTTTTTTTTTAAACCACGTTTTTAACATTCCCATGAAGACAAAGTGATGGTGTGATTGGTTTACGCAACATCCAATATCGTTGGAGATATACTGCCATCAAATGTAGTCTCCTTGGGAGCAAGTGCTGATGGTTGGGCCAGAAAGTGTTTGGCCCCTGTAATCGCTCCTTGTACTTATAACTTCATCCAAACAGTATGCATTTATTTATTTTCATTATTACATTTAGTCACTCTCTCTCTCTCTCTCTCTCTCTCTCTCTCTCTCTCTCTCTCTCTCTCTCTCTGAGAGGTAAAGAGTAGCTTTTACGTTTTCCCACATCTTCAGGACAGTGGAGTTTAGCTTTGTTCTCCTGATGATGTAAGCACTTTAGAAATCTTCACAGAGTTGGACCATAATGTGACTATCAGCGGTTTCGGAGGCTGTTACCTCCCGGAGCCACGCCCCATTTCTTCATAAAAATCTTCTACAGTTCTTCCGAGGCATCTCTGTGCTGATGTGAGGCCGAGTAACGGAATTTCTTAACGATGGCATATGAAAAGACAGCAGTTTGTTCTTGTGGGACTCTTGACGAGGAACCTATTTAGCGGATCTTCAGTCCGTTACTTTCAGCTCTCGATAATGTTGCTCGAATTGAGCAGGAACATCTTTTCTCCCAAGACTCATGTTTCCAGAAGGTCATGGGAAGTGCAGCTTTTCTGGATTTATTCAAGCCAACATGGTGGACAAACATGAAACCTTTGCTGCTCATCTACTGTACGCTGTACATGACTAACACTACGCCACTCGCTAACGAATTCATCAGTAAAACATCCTGTAAAGAACTGATATTTAGCTAGAATTTGACTACTGGAACAGATGCTGTCAAAACAGGTGAACTTGAATAAATATTGCCAGTAAACATGAACAGATTTGCTTTTTGAACGGCATATAAAGACGGAATTCTCTATCAGTCTGAGGGAGTGGCTTTCTGGCAAAATAAAACCGCACAACCTCCGCCTCCTTTTAAAAGAGAATTGTGTGTATGACCAAAACACACTGAAATAATTTACCGTTTAGCACTAACGAGCCGCTACCATAGGCCAGACACGCCCCCTGGCGCGGAGCATAAACGCTACATAGAGCATGTACAGGATGTGCCATTGCAAAATTCCAGCACTTGGGCCAATATCGATATCGTTCTCTAGTATATTTATATCTATATGGATGTTCATAACACTTAAGAAACAAAACGTTCTGAAGCACAGGAAAAAAGATGGATTTGTTTTGATTTCAGCGCAATGAAATTTCAGTGTTTTGAAAATACAAATGGTGAAACAGTTACCCTAAACCCTGACCCTTAACCCTAAACCTAACCCTTTATTAAATCAGTAGTGGATTCAGCGTGTCAGTCCTTAATGCGCGACCTTGAAACTAATTCCTGGCATGGACTCTCAGATTTGATTTTTTTGTAGAAAAATACGAGAGAAGGCCATATTTTGTTGCGCGGTAATGAATCTGCACTCTTCAGAGGGAGACAGTTTCCTTGTGACCATCACAGCAGGCGTGCGAGCCCCTGCCAGAGAGAGAGAGAGAGAGTGAGAGAGATATTAATTCAGACATCACTTTATTCTTTTAGAGGTTCTCATCAATTCTCTGCACTCTGAAACCTGGCAGAGCGTACAGCTTGGCTGTCTGCACCGTGTCTTCCTGTGTCTTCCCCTCTCTCTCTCTAACTCTCTCTCTCTCTCTAACTCTCTCTCTCTCTCTAACTCTCTCTCTCTTCTTCTACTTTCCAATCCAATCCAAAAGTAGTAAAATTGTACATCGTGTACGAGGACTAATCATCCTCATGTTCCCACTCGCTCACACACACACTACAGGTATGAGATCAGCTCACGTTTCCTTCGACACACACCATGGCCATGCCCAGTGTTATAATGCAGCCTGATGTGGGCGTGGCCTAACCCACGTGTTACCTACCTATGATATTTCATAAAAATTCAGTTTCCAAACAAACTATATTGTAATGTCAACAAACAAACAATGATGCCTCCTGTTCATATCTGTTTAGAATGCATATGTTTGTTCAATTTGAATAATGTATTTGTATTCGGTTTCGTCCTGGCTCTCCACACAGAGCCCACACATAATCAAAAACGAGTGAGAATTTGATTAGGGAAGCAAGAGCCCTGCTGCATTATTATCTCTCGCAGATTAGTCCGAGTTTACCGAGTGATTAGTGAAGAGCTGGAAGCTTCACCAAAGCCACATTCTCAATCCTCAAATCATCCTAGAAGTAAGGAATCAAACACTCCATGCTGGAAAATGAGTCCATGACAGAGTTACTGTTACCGTCCTGTCGGTGATTTGTTTTTCTATAACAGCACATCCCGAGTGTTCTTTTCATCCATTTATAGTTACGTTTAGTGTCGTCTGTGAAACAAGTTCCTGTTCTCAGCTGTAAACCCCCCCTCTCTCTGTCTCTCTCTCTTCCTCTCTCTCTCTCTGTCCCCCTCTCTCTCTGTCTCTCTCTCTCTGTCCCTATCTCTCTCTCTGTTTCTCTCTTGTTCTCTCTCTATCCCCTGTCTCTCTGTCTCTCTCTCTTTTACTCTCTCCCTGTCCCTCTCTCTCGTTCTCTCTTGTTCTCTCTCTAACCCCCTCTGTCTGCCTCTGTCTGTCTGTCTGTCTCTCTCTGTCTCTCTCTCTCTTCCTCTCTCTGTCTCTCTGTCTGTCTCTCTCTCTTCCTCTCTCTCTCTCTGTCTGTCTCTCTGTCTTCCTCTCTCTGTCTCTCTGTCTTCCTCTCTCTGTCTCTCTGTCTTCCTCTCTCTGTCTTCCTGTCTCTCTCTCTCTGTCTCTCTGTCTCGCTCTCTGTCTCTCTCTCTCTCTGTCTCTCTCTCTCTGTCCCTCTATCTTTCTCTCTTGTTCTCTCTCTATCCCTCTCTCTCTCTGTCTCTCTCTCTCTGTCTGTCTCTCTCTCTTCCTCTCTGTCTCTGTCTTCCTCTCTCTCTGTGTCTCTCTCTCTCTCTCTATCTCTGTCTCTCTCTCTGTCACTCTATCTTTCTCTCTTGTTCTCTCTCTATCCCTCTCTCTCTCTGTCTCTCTCTCTCGTGCTCTTTCTCTCTCCGTCTCTCTCTGTCTCTGTCTCTCTGTCTCTGTGTCTCTCTCTCTCTGTCTTTCTCTCTCTGTCTGTCTGTCTCTCTCTTTCTGTCTGTCTGTCTCTCTCTCTCTCTCTTCCTCTCTGTCTCTGTCTCTCAATCTTCCTCTCTCTGTCTGTCTCTCACTCTCTCTCTCACTATCTCTCTCTGTCTCTGTCTCTCTGTCTCTGTCTCTCTCTCTCTCAAAGTTAATAAGAGAAAACGGCACAATAACAAACACCTTCTGACCAATCGCGATCCAAAATACAATTCAGCATCCCAAAGCAGTGTTAACCATCTTAACCATTAACTAACTTGTTACCTTTTTGCATTGCTAGCATTGCCGTGGTATTCCCTTACTGTCTGTGTGGACTTTCACATCACATGCTCTTCAGATGTTCTGCATAACCTTCACACTTTTCATACTGAAAACCATACACTGGGTTTTGAGAGATAAGTCCGTATCGAGAGTGGCTCGGCTCTTCGTGGTTCCTAGTCGTAAAGTGTAGTGCCATTATTTAATTAACGTCTCACCTACATTTACATTTATTCACTTAGCAGACGCTTTTATCCAAAGCAACTTACAAATGAGAGATACAAGCAAAGTGATATCAAGCTGAGAACAATACAAGTAATGCTACTATACAAGATCTATTAATTGAGTACTAGAAGAAGCAAAGTGCGCAGAGTAGAGGTGTAAGTGCATTTATTTATTTTTTTTTATGAGTTGGTTAGGTGTTGACGGAAGAGGTTGGTCTTTAGCTGTTTCTTGAAGATGGTGAGAGAATCTGCAGTCCGGATTGAGGTTGGAAGTTCATTCCACCACTGAGGAACAGTTAGTGTGAAGGTTTTGGAAAAGGACCTTGTGAGCTGAATAGGAAATACTAAACGTCGGTCGCTAATCAAACGTAGATTGCATGTGGGAAAGTAAGCCTTCAGGAGAGAGTTGAGGTAGGAGGGTGCTGTTCCAGACAAGGTCTTGTAGGTGAGCATCAAGGCCTTGAATTTGATGTGGCCGGCTACAGGAAGCCAGTGGAGGGAGATGAAGAGGGGTGTGACATGGGTTCTCTTCGCCTGGTTGAAGACAAGGCGTGCTGCAGCATTCTGAATCATCTGCAGGGGTTTGATGGAGCTGGCTGGGAGGCCCGAAAGTAGAGAGTTGCATTAGTCCAGTTTTGAGATAACGAGCCTGGACTAGTATCTGTGTAGCCGGTTCGGTGAGGTAGGGTCGGATTTTCTTGATGTTGAACAGGATGAATCTACAGGACCGAGCAGCTGTTGAGATGTGGTCTGTAAAGGTCAAGCTGTCATCAAGAGTAACCCCAAGGTTCCTGGCCATCCTGGTTGGCTTGAGTGTGGTTGTGCCGAGCTGTACAGAGAGGCTGTGGTTGATTGCGGGACAGGCTGGGATGACGAGAAGCTCAGATTTTGCCAGGTTGAGCTTAAGGTGGTGTTCCCTTATCCAGGCTGAGATGTCCGACAGACAAGCAGAGATGCGTGCAGAGACGGATGGATCATCAAGCTGGAAGGACAAATAGAGCTGGGTGTCATCAGCATAGCAATGATATGAGAAGCCATGAGACTCAATCACCTGCCCTAGAGATGTCGTGTAGATAGAAAAGTGAAGTGGACCCAGTGGAACGCCAGTGGTGAGTTGCTGAATTTCAGAAATACCTCCCATCCATGATAGCATGAAAGATCTGTGAGACAGATAGGATTCCACCCAGCGCAGAACCCTTCCAGTGATGCCCAGGCTGGAGAGAGTTGACAGAAGGATCTGATGGTTCACAGTGTCGAAAGCAGCAGAGAGGTCAAGCAGGATGAGGACAGATGATCTAGAGGTTGCTCTTGCTAGTCGTGAGGCATCAGTGACGGAAAGCAGAGCAGTTTCCGTGGAGTGATTGCTCTTGAAGCCAGACTGCTTGGTGTCCAGGAGATTGTTTTGTGTTAGAAAATTAGAGAGTTGATTAAAAACAGCTTTTTCAAGAGTCTTGGAAAGAAAAGGGAGGAGGGAAACAGGTCTGGATGTGTTAAAAATGTGTGTGAGTGCAGGTAATAGTGTGGGAGAGATGGACTGAAGAAGATGAGAGGGGATAGGGTCACGAGGACAGGTTGTAGGACGGCTAGAGAGGAGGAGTTTAGAGACATCAGTCTCTGAGAGGGGAGAGAAGGAAGTCAGTTGGGAGTTACATGGAGGAGGAGCTGGTCTATGTACGTCTGGTGTTGGAAACTGGTTCCTGATTGATGTGACCTTGTTGGAAAAGAAAGTGGCAAAGTCATCTGCAGTGAGAGAGGTAGGGGAAGGGGAGGAGGGGGACAGAGAAGAGAGGAAAAGGTTTTGAAAAGAGTGCGGGTGTTTGGAGAACTACCAATCTTTGCTTGGTAGTATGTGGCTTTAGCAGTGGTAATGCTGTTGGAAAAAGAAGAGACGTGTCTGGTAATTGGTTAGGTCAGTTGGGTTGTTAGATTTGCGCCATTTCCTTTCAGATGCTCTTAGTTTGGCCCGGTTGTTACACAGAGCTTCTGAGAGCCAAGGGCTAGAGGATGATATGTGAGCAGGTCTGGAGGTTATTGGGCAGATGCTGTTAAGAGAAGATGTTAGGGTGTTACATAGCATGTCAGTTGCAGTATTTAAATCAAGTGTGGAGAGGTGGCTGTCAGAGGGAAGTAAGGTTGTGACAACGGAGGAGAAATGTGAGTGGGAAAGGGAGCAAAGATTGCTTCGAAAGGAGACAAAGGGAGGAGACAGTGAAGGGGTGAGGGGAGAGTGATAGAGAACTGGATAAAGAAATGGTCAGAGGTGTGAAGAGGAGTAATGAGAAGATTGTGTGTGGTGTAATTACGTGTGAGGATGAGGTCAAGTTGTTTGCCAGCTTTGTGGGTTGTTGTTCTGGTGAACTGCTTGAGGTCAAATGTGGGAAGGAGAGAAAGAAAGTCAGCTGCTTGTGGCTTATCTAGATGAATGCTGAAATCACCGAGGACCAGAAGGGGAGTTCCATCATCTGGGATGGTGGACAGTAGCGTGTCAAATTCATCGATGAACTTCCCCAGTTGACCTGGAGGACGGTAAACATCAAGAAAGTGCATTTTGGCAGGGTTAGTGACTGTAACAGCATTATATTTAAAGGAAGTGTATGAGCAAGAGGGAGAAAAACAGGTAAATTTCCATGTTTTGGAGAGAAGCAAACCTGTACCACCCACTCGTCTGTTTGGACGTGAGGTATGGGAGAAGTTGAAGCTGGAGGCCAGGGCAGCAGTTGTGGCAGTGTTTTCAGCATGGATCCAGGTCTCAGTCAGAGCCAGCACGCTGAGGTTGGAGTGGGTTGCAAAGGCGGGAATGAAGTCTGCTTTGTTGACAGCAAATTGGCAGTTCCAAAGTCCTATTGAGAAGGAGAGGAAACCTGCAGAGGCCACATTCAGAGAGCGTAGGTTGTCCAAGTTGCGTACGTTTCTGGGAGTATGTCGCAGTCTGCGCCTGTGGCAAATAACAGGGATAAACTGATGACACATGTTAGTGAGTGTAAACAGGTAGACAGAAAGAGAAATAAAAGGAGAAAGAGTATACTTAGCAGCGTGAGTGGTGTCTTGTCAGTGTCCTTGCTCAGTGGACTCGCGCAGGTAGACTCGCAGGTTTTTACACGAGCTCGGTCTTCACACAACAAGGGCTGACGCTTCCGCCTCAGCGTTTCTTAATTATTAAATACTGCTGTGATTCACAGCTGAGCACGCCTCTTTAATCAGCAAAACAAAGGGTAGTCGCGAGAGAACGAGTGACTCCCAACCGAAATCGAACCTGAATATCGGAGTTAGCTTTAATCTAGCAACGTGTATACAGCCCCTAGCAACAATAGAGCACAGTTACAGCTTCTATCCGACTATTGGTGCTAAAAACTAGTTTCAACTAAAACGTCCAGAAAGAAACACTTACCAGTTACTGTTTGCCTCAGTCAACAAGCACTTTGCTGTAGTACAACAGGCATGCACGCTTATATAGTACTCAACAGGTGCTGAGCATGCCTCTTTAATCAGCAAAACAAAGGGTAGTTGCGTGAATGAGCGACTCCCAACCGAAATCGAATCTGAATACCAGAGTTAGCTTTAATCTAGCAACGTGTATACAGCCCCTAGCAACAATAGAGCACAGTTACAGCTTCTATCCGACAATCGGTGCTAAAAACTAGTTTCAACTAAAAAAATCCAGAAACATTTACATTTATTCACTTAGCAGACAGATTCTTTTATCCAAAGCGACTTACAAATGAGAGATACAACCAAAGTGATATCAAGCAGAGAACAATATAAGTAATGCTACTATACAAGATCCATTAATTGAGTACTAGAAGAAGCAACGTGCACAGAGTAGAGGTGTAAGTGCTTTTTTTTTTTTTATGAGTTGTATAGGTGTTGACGGACGAGGTAGGTTTTAGCTGTTTTTTGAAGATGGTGAGTGAATCTGCAGTCCTGATTGAGGTTGGAAGTTCATTTCACCACCGAGGAACAGTTAGTGTGAAGAAACTTCACAACAGCTACTGTTCGCCTGGGTCAACAAGCACTTTGCAACAAGCACTGATCTGTCCAATGGAAGACTTTTAGTAGACTTGCCCTAATAGCTCCTGAAATATCTCTTGAAATGTTCCTTCCCTGAAAGCTCTGATTGTCCTAATGCAAGCTACTCACTGATATAATTTAGATCTTATTTTAGGAGACGCTCGCCTTCCTGGAAGACCGAGTAGAAAGCCGTGTAAATTATGCATGAAAAATGTCATCTAAACTGCAGTCTACTAATTATATGGAAAGTGTTTTTATATAGGGACACAATCAGGCTGTAGTTCAGCAGTAATAAATAAATAAATAATAACAACACTCCTAACAATGTGGTTTTGATGCTGATTGATTCATTTGTTTAAACACAACCAATTCTGAACATATTTATATATTTCTAAAATGTTTCAAAGTATGTTAAAGCCTCGAATACACGCATCCTATTGGTCTTCCACATGGTTACGAGATTCCAGGGCAAAAGAGAACGATAGCTGTTGGCCTGCATGTAATCGATATTACCGAAGCTGATCAAAAGGCAGACACGTTTATCTCTTTTTACCAAAAAATGGAATTTGCACTGTTCTTCTATTTCAGTTACGATGTAAACACTAGAAAACTGGACTCCTGTATTATTATGATCAGACTAAAATCTAATTAAAGTTATGTTTAGTGATAAATTGGGGCGTGTGTAAGGAAAAGCCTCATCAAAGAATCATTAGTGTTTTGGGACTGCTTTGTGGCCGGTGATTGAGGAGCTCTTGTGAAGATTTATGAGATCATGAATTTTGCCAAGTACCAGGATAATTCAGGCAAAAACATTGCTGCCTCTGTCGATAGATGACCATTGAGACGCATCCAGATCAGCACAGAAGGAACAAAATGAATGTTTCACAATCATACTCCGGTCTCAGACTCGACTCGGACCGTCTTCAATCTGAATGCAGAAACCTAAGAATATAAAAGAGCTTGAAATGTTAACACTTTTTCCTGATATTCTCTCCAGACAAAGCTTCATCAATTAATCTCTGCATTGGCTTCTGTTAAAAAAAAAACAAAAACAAAAAAAAAACCCACGCCACTGTGCCAGTGATACAGTTCATCCTGATATCAAGAGTTTCACATATTCTCCTGCTTCCTCCGCTGAAATAAAGTCCTTCTGGACACCGTTATATGTAATGCAAAGCCGAGCTGGGTGAAGTATTCCATACCGAGTGCCCTCAACATCACGAAGTTGACGCCGAACCTCATTAAATGCAGCTCGAGCCCGGGCTATCTTGGATGTGTAGTCAGGAAAAACAGAGATAATCAAATTCTTCACTTTAATCAGCTGGAGCTCTCTCGCACGGCATAAAATATCAACACAGTCACTGTGATAGTGGAATCTGCACACGATAGCTTGTGGTCGTTCATCAGGCTTGGGCTTCGGCTGAAGGGTCCGGTGGGACCGGTCCAAAACCGGCTCCTTCTCCAAACCAAACGCCTCTTTTAACAAAGCCGTTATAGCAGCAGTTGAACATGTATCAGAACCTTCTGGAACTCCCATTATTCGAACGTTATTGTTCCGCGACCTCGTCTCCAAATCCTCACATTTATTCTGTAATTGAATCACGATCGCAGTGAGAGACTCGATAATAGACTTCATGTGTGCTATGTCATCGGTATAACCGGACAGCGCATGCTCCATTTCCCCGACAGTACCTTTCAGTGCTTATATAGTAGCCTCGGTAGCAACTTTATCATTAACCTGCTGTGTTTTCACAGCCTGCAGGTCAAGCTGGATAGTAGACAGCACATCCTTGAGAATTTCCTGGAGCTCCGTATTAAAAATATCAGCGATATCCTTTCTCAATGAAGCCAACAGCTCAAGCTTGAGTGCGGCAAGATCAAAGTCACGGCTCAGCATCGTGAATTCAGGGGAAGAAGGGGACTGGGGTTTACGTATGCTTTCCAGACATTTTAACGTGGCAAAAAATTTTAATTATAAGCAAAGATAAGGAGTAAAATAAGTTAAAGTATATTATATGACCAAAAAGCGCAAATTAATTAAAATGTTAATCGAAATCAGCAGGAGCCTCCAACTTCACGTCTACACCATTTGAACCTGAATTCACTTCTGTAATTTTAAAATAAATGCTTTGCAGTAAAAAAAAAATCATACGTTTTAAGATCAAAATATCAAAAGGTTAGCGAGAATCCCATGAAGCACCATGCAGAGGGAACACGGTTACCCTGCACAATCCACACTGACACTGGAGAGCCGAGTGAACTATGATGCTTTTATGATGGAAGAAAGAACCAGCAGAGGGTCCATGGAGAACTTCGTTTCTCAAACTGCTCACATTAGGTAAAATTGGCGGTCTGCTGTTCACAGGAAACCCCACAAACCTGGGCTTTAAGAAAGATTAGTGAGAAGATGGCCATTATTGTTATAATAAAAAAATCCTTTGTGGAAAAAGGATCAGCAGATGGTCAGATGATCAGTGAGAAAATCAATCATTCTTGAAGGTATATGAGCATCTGTGTTCACTCACAGAGAAAATCCCATCACCCAACCCCAGAACAGTGAGATGTGGGCTAACATTGTAAAGCACTATTGCAAAGTGAGCGACATGAAATTGTTGAGCATGGTTCACTTTATGCCAAGCTATGTGGTGGCTACGAAGGAACTCGAGGAACGGTGCTGTACTTATTTTTCGCTTCACTGTAAATCATTATCTGTGGATTTTGATTCCACAAACTCACTCCTACTCACGAGTCATAGTTCCTGAGCCAGTCAGTGATACTTGCTGCATTGCTATGGGCTGGAGGTGTTTGATTAATCCAAATCAGTGTGAGCTGCAGTGTGAACGTGTTAAATAGGTGGACGAGATCTCGAAATATAATGTCTTCAACATTTTTCACTTTAACAAG
Organism: Noturus placidus; assembly: GCA_022414735.1. Classification (NCBI taxonomy): domain Eukaryota; kingdom Metazoa; phylum Chordata; class Actinopteri; order Siluriformes; family Ictaluridae; genus Noturus; species Noturus placidus. The sequence continues at coordinate 2,623 of JAFFST010046358.1, read as the reverse complement.
AAGACATCTGATTTGTGTGCTTTATATATGTTCTGTAGGTCGCCTGAGAGGATGGACAGGTGTGGACATTGCACAAGCCAACGAGTAAAACCATGGCAACCGGCAGTAAACTGTAGAGCTTCCACAAGTGAAAAATAGCTCTACTTAATATCGCAAATAACGCCTCTATATTGTGTACATTTATCCTTGCTCCTAAAGATGGAGTGGAGTAAAGGGGCTTTTAGGGGTGCGCTATAACAGATGGGGCATGAAAACACAGCCCTCAGTCCACAGACACAGTTTAATTTCTCAGAGATTTGATTCGATAGTGATCAGTGATTGGTCATCTGAAAAAGTAGTGATTGTTCTTTGGAAAAAATGATCAGTGATTGGGACATTAGGAAAAATGGTTATGGGACATTGGGAAAAATGGTGATGGGACATTGGGAAAAATGGTGATAGGACATTGGGGGAAAATGGTGATAGGACATTGGTGGGTAATGGTGATTTTCTCTGATCGCCAAAATCACGTGCGTCTCTTCTCTTTCTCTCACACACACACAAAACACACGCGGTCTCACAGCATGACGCAATTGCGTCGCGACCCACCAATCATGTTCAGCTGGAGGCGGGACTATCACTCCTGATTGGCTGATCATCCTAAAAGGGATATTACGCTGTTTTAATACAAGTCTAAGTCATTGGAACCCTGTATTGTCACTTGGTTACACCTTTTTCTGAAATCTTAAAAAAAAAAGCCTGACAGACAATACCAAGTAGATTTCAAACTTATCGCTGCCTGGACTCTCAATTTGAGTCTGCAAAAGTTAGCATAATTTTACACAGTCAAACTGTGCAGCTTGCCCTGGTCCTTCTGGCAAATTATGATGCATGATATGTCACAAATGATGATGTATGGTGCTCATAATCGAAGAAGAAGAAAATGGAAAATCCTGTAACAGATGAAGAAACAGCCTTAGGAGAGCAAAGGAAGTCATTTAGAGATTTGTTGAGTGGTGATAAGATCACTGGCACTGTATTTGTCCGACATGAAAATGTGATATCGTTACCACAAATAATGATGTTTTCTGAGAATATCATTATCATTAATTACACAGACTGAATCGTGTAATCCCTGTGAGAATAACAGAAATCTCTGGAGGAATCTAAACGGAAGTAAAGTCACTGTGTTTATGTGAATATTTACATAATTTAAGATGCATGAGATTATTAAAAAGGCAGCAGGAGATTGTGTGAAAGCTTGAGGTTAAATATATTAGAAAAAAGCGTCATTTATTCCTTTTCCAGTTATTCTTTTCTGTAAACAAACAACACCACATAGTCAAAAGTGGCAATTTGTAGTACTTTTCTATTATTTTGTCTGATAGAAAACATGTACTGTGGAAATACACCATAAAGACCATTTCTTACAATTTCGACAAGCCACCATTAATAAAAATATAACCATTGGACTAAAAAGCTGCAGAAATGGTGTTAGAAGCTGAATGACTTCCAGCTGCTCCCTCTTATTAATGATTTTTATTTATTATTAACCCGTTTTTCCAAAAAGGGAAATCCAGTGACATGAAGGACTGCAGAAATACGTTCACAAAGTAAGACGTGGAGAAAGTTCTAGCTAAGGAAATACGCGTTATGTGATGACGGTCAATATTTTTAACCTACGCTGAGGATGAGGTGCGCACAGGTCAAAGAGAACGAGAGCTCTGGGACATGACGAAGGAGTGGGTCTGGAAATCAATACAATACCCTAAACCTCAATATGTTCCTGCACACAGGGTGGAAATATTGCTCTTTTCAAACCGAGTGCATGAAGACAGGTTTTTAAAAGACCAGTGGATAAAAAAACTGCTTTAAAAGCAGCCTGACTGCAGACGATTGCTGCCGTACGTCAGTGTACAGACAGAGCAGTCCTTCTCCATCCAAAACTTAACAAGAGACACCTTAAAAATGAGAAATTAAAAGACTAATACGACGACACAGTACAGGAATGAGAAAAAGGCAAGCGCTGAATCAAATCTAATAGGAGTCTAGTAGATTTAACGCTTGCATTAATCACTGCTCTAATTGAACAATATGGCTTCCGCACTCATTATTCAACAGCACGTCGAATAGCACATCCTGCTATTTAGTCAAATCCATTTTACCTCCTATATGGCTTTATACCGAGCTCGGAGAGTTACTCGAGCGCACGAGACTTTAGAAACCAAGGTCATGACATCGTAACGCGTGTTTTAATTCTTGTTTATTTTAATTTTATAGCCTCGTAACCGCGTATAAAAGACCAAGAGACACAGGATATGCTGATGGGTCATTTGAGTAAATATTTGAGTAAATAAAGTAAGTAAACAAGGTGTAGCTTTATGTTGTGTGTAATACAGCGGTACGGCTCTGGAATGACAACGCGTCGGACTGATTCCAGACAGAACCGCATGGCTTTGCAAGGAATCCGTGATAAATGGCATTTAGTCGGAATTTGGAATTCAGAAGAGTAAGACGTGCACTTACAAGCTCCTGCTGATTTTGACTAAAATTGTAGTTAATTTACGCTTTTCAGTAGTCATATAATAGATTTTGGCTTTCTCTGCTCTGTTTCTTTGTCCTTACTTTTTACTCTAAAAAAAGG
>JAFFST010046357.1:24171-43672 GCA_022414735.1 Noturus placidus | reverse complement strand
TATATATATATATATAAGTTTATATTTGTAACACTCAGTTTGTGGATTTTATTTTAAATAAAACAAAACAATGGTATTGAAAGTTTGAGTTTTTTCATTAATCAATAAAATAATGGCTGATCAATTGATTAGGAAAATAATCGTTAGTTGCAGCCCTACCCAAGATACAATTTATAACACCTTTCACTAATTTTAATGAACCCACTCACTGATACTTTTCTGCATGCTAAGGTCTGCCACCCTTAAAGATACTGTTTAAATGCCGTAGCATCTTAAACAGAAAACTTGAGGAGTTCATTGCTAGCAGCACACAAGCAACCAACATAACAGAGCTAAATAAAATGTTAAATTAAATTTGATTTGTATAGCACTTTTAACAGTGGACATTGTCACAAAGCAGCTTTACAGAAATATAGAAATTAAGGATTTAAATTTAAAATGTATAAATTTATCTCTATGTTCCCTATGTCCTGTGATGCCCCTGATTGCTTAATCTATTATAAATCTGGGACACTGTAGTTGCAAGTTAGACTGGGATCCTTTAAGCGGCATTTCATTATGTTTTATTGTCAAAAATTATTAAAGCTGCCATTAGCCAATTGTAGCCACAGTTGTCTTTGTGGATCATTCCCTGGATTGCAAATCATGTTGACGTTATTCAAATTTTTACACACAAAATTTGATGTGTGTGGATTCCTCACAGTGGAGCTTTTTAATGTCTTATTTTAATTTGTATTATATTATTACAATATTTATTATATTTATTATCTTTTTAACCCTAGACTATAGAGGAACCTGCATACTTGACTGTTGGTACTGATGTGAGTGCCAAGTACCGAGGGGCTTTCTGTGAGGCCAAGATTAAGACTGCCAAGAAACTTGTCAAGGCCAAGGTAAGCCATTACTTTGAAATACATGGCTGAAATATATGAGGGGTAAACTTACAAAAATGAGTTTATCAAAGTTAATTTTATCAGCATTTATCATTCATAGCAGAAACCTACCATCACATAGCTACTTTCAGATGATTTAAGAGATGTTTTTTTATAAACCTAGATCTATACATATAAAGGTTTCCTTAGGTTAACCTACCTGCTTTCACTTAACCCCTGTAGTTTTTCCACTATTTTGAGCACTGCTGTTAGCTCTGCATTTTATCTTTGATTCAGATGCTTTAAAACTAGGAATGCACCGAAATGAAAATTCTTGGCCGAAGCCGAATATAATGAAAAACTTGGCCGTAAACACGTTTTTCACGTTTTTTCCATTTATTTTGCCGTTATTTTCACCATTACTTAAATTAAATAGTGAAAATGTGCTTTTTACTATTTTGTCTTGTTTTTCAAAGAAAAAAATCAATTACAAAAGCTACAATTTCAAAATATTTATTTAACACTGGACATTTTTTTAAAATTCCAGCAGGCATAGGTTACCAACATAACAATATAACTTTAAATAAATAAATGAGTAAAATAAAAATATTTTTATGTGGTCATCTTTGAGCCCCTCCCTGTACACCTCGTGGAGCATTATAGTAGATATAGTATAGTTAGAAAAGTTGTTGATGTTATGTCCCTTGATGGATTTAGTTAGTTTAAACTATAGATTAGTTCATTTAGTCCCCGCTGGTTTTTCCGCTCCTAGTCCATAGTACTGGTTCATGTTTCTTGTTTTGTGTTGTGACCCTGTTTTCTGTGACTGTGACTTTAATTCCTGCTTTGCCCCGTTTATGCCTGTTTGCCGATCACCCGATCCTTTGCCTGTCTTGACTAAGTTTTTTTGGATTAAAATTTGGATGTGTCTGCTAGATGTGTTAAAGAAATACGTCTTTACCTGCACCTGCTTCCGTACTGTACTCCCTTATGTCTCGCAACGTGACAGAATACTCCGGAACAGAAACAAAACAAATGCATGTGTCCACAGTAAACAATGTCACGGTTGTCAACATCCAAAGAGCATGCGCTCACTGAGCAACGTGCACGTAGATAATGCATACGCGCGCCCCCTCATCTTTCCGAGCGTGCTGCCGGAAGTGGTGGTCGTGACATTCGCATCATCAAACGTCATTGTGCGGTCAAATTTATTTGGCCGTTTCACTTTTTTTTTTTTCTTCTATAATTGGCCGAATATTTTTGGTTGCCGAACATTCGGTGCATCCCTATTTAAAACCTTTATCTCATTACATTTACATTTATTCATTTAGCAGATGCTTTTATCCAAAGCGACTTACAAATGAGAAAAATGCAAGCAAAGCGATATATCAAGCAGAGAACAATACAAGTAGTGCTACCATACAAGATCCATTAATTGAGTTCCAGAAGAAGCAAAGTGCACAGAGTAGAGGTGTAAATGCAAATTTTTTTTATTTTATCTTATTTATTTTTTTATTTTATTTTATGAGTTGGTTAGGTGTTCACAGAAGAGGTGGGTCTTTAGCTGTTTTTTGAAGATGGTGAGAGATTCTGCGGTCTGGATTGAGGCTGGAAGTTCATTCCACCACTGAGGAACAGTTAGTGTGAAGGTTCTGGAAAGGGACCTTGCGCGACGCTGAGTGGGAATTTCTAAGCGTCGGTCGCTAATCGATCGCAGATTGCGTGGGGTAACATAAGCCTTCAGGAGCGAGTTGAGGTAGGAGGGTGCTGTTCCAGACAAGGTCTTGTAGGTGAGCAACAAGGCCTTGAATTTGATGCGGGCATTTACAGTAAGCAAGTGGAGGGAGATGAAGAGGGGCGTGACATGGGTTCTCTTTGTCTGGTTGAAGACGAGGCGTGCTGCAGCATTCTGAATCATCTGAGGGGTCTGATGGAGCTGGCTGGGAGACCCGAAAGTAGTGAGTTGCAGTAGTCCGGTTTTAAGATAACAAGAGCCTGGACTAGTATCTGTGTAGCCTGTTCAGTGAGGTAGGGTCGGATTTTCTTAATGTTGTACAGGATGAACCTACAGGACCGTGTGGTTGTTGAGATGTGGTCTGTAAAGGTCAAGCTGTCATCAAGAATCACTCCATGGTTCCTGGCCATCCTAGTTGGCTTGAGTGTGGTTGAGCTGAGCTGTACAGTGACGTTGTGGTTGATTGAGGGACAGGCTGGGATGACGAGAAGCTCAGATTTTGCCAGGTTAAGTTTAAGATGGTGTTCCCTCATCCAGACCGAGATGTCTGACAGGCAAACAGAGATGCCTGCAGAGACGGATGGATTGTCAGGCTGGAAGGACAAGTAGAGCTGGGTATCATCAGCATAGCAATGATATTCGAAGCCACGAGACTCAATCATCTGCCCTAGAGATGTAGTGTAGATAGAAAAGAGGAATGGACCCAGAACTGACCCCCGTGTAACGCCAGTTGTGAGTTGCTGAGTTTCAGAAATGCCTCCCCTCCATGACACCTTGAAGGATCTGTCAGAAAGATAGGATTCTGCACAGAACCGTTCCAGTGATGCCTAGGCTGGAGAGAGTTGACAGGAGGATCTGATGGTTCACAGTGTCGAAAGCAGCAGAGAGTTCAAGTAGGATGAGGACAGATGAGCTAGAGGTTGCTCTTGCTAGTCTTAAGGCTTCAGTGACAGAAAGCAGAGCAGTCTCCGTGGAGTGATTGCTCTTGAAGTCAGACTGCTTGGTGTCCAGGAGGTTGTGCTTTGTGAGAAAATTGGAGAGTTGATAAAAACGGCTCTTTCAAGAGTTTTGGAAAGAAAAGGAACGAGGGAAACAAGTCTGTACTTGTCAACTACAGCAGGTTTAAGTGATGGTTTTTTTAAGCAGTGGGGTAACCTGGGCCTGCTTAAATGAGGTAGGGTATGTGCCAATAGAGAGGGATGTGTTAAAGATGTGTGTGAGTGCAGATAATAGTGTGGGAGAGATGGACCGAAGACGGTGAGAAGGGATAGGGCCAAGAGGACAGGTTGTGGGACGGCTAGAGAGGAGGAGTTTAGAGACATCAGTCTCTGAGAGGGGAGAGAAGGAAGTCAGTTGGGAGTTACATGGAGGAGGAGCCAGTCTATGCATGTCTGGGGTTGAGAACTGGTTCCTGATTATGTAACCTTGTTGGAAAAGAAAGTGGCAAAGTCATCTGCATTGAGAGAAGTAGGGGAAAATGGAGGAGGGGGACAGAGAAGAGAGAAAAAGGTTTTGAAGAGAGTGCGGATGTTGGGGGAACTACCAATCTTCTATTGGTAGTATGTGGCTTTAGCAATGGAGATGGTATTGGAAAATAAGGAGAGAAGTGTCTGGTAATTGGTAAGTTCAGTTGGGTTTTTAGATTTGTGCCATTTCCTTTCAGATGCTGTTAGTTTGGCCCGGTTGTTATGCAGATCTTCTGAGAGCCAGGGGCTCGAGGGTGATTTGTGAGCAGGTCTGGAGGTTAGGGGGCAGATGCTGTCAAGAGAAGATGTTAGGGCTGAACATGCATGTCAGTTGCAGTGTTTAAGTCAAGTGAGGAGAGGTGGCTATCAAAGGGATGTAAGGTTGTGACAACTGTGGAGAAATGTGAGGGGGAAAGGGAGTGACGATTGCGACGAAAAGAGATAGAGGGAGGAGACAGTGAAGGGGGTGAGGGGAGAGACAGAGAACTGGATAAAGAAATGGTCAGAGGTGTGGAGAGGAGTAATGAGAAGATTGTGTGTGGTGCAATGAGGTCGAGCTGTGAGGATGAGGTCGAGCTGTTTGCCAGCTTTGTGGGTTGCTGGTGTGGTGAACTGTTTGAGGTCAGATGTGGAAAGTCGTTAACATTAATAAATAATTTGTCAATTGCCTGACTGTATTTTTTCTCTTTCTCTCCTTTACCCACATATTCCCATGCAGTATCCATTCCTTTCCCTTTCTATTTACATATGTCTTATCTTTCCGGATCCTTCACTTTTATAAGGTTTAATGGAATTGTGGGAATGGAAATTTCAGCTTTATAATGGAGAAATGTTTGCCTTTATAGCATGTTACAATGTATGGACAAGCTGTGTCCTTAGCAACACTATTACATTTTTTAAAAATGTTTTTTAACATACCAGACAAAAACAAATTTAGTAATATTGCTGTTTTAAATTTTGAGGAACAAGAAGTCTTTTTTAAAAATTATTTTCATTATTTATTTATTTTTTTACAGGTGACCTTCAAACCAGACTTGTCCACTGCTGAAGTGCATGATGAGCACATTAGAGGAAATCTAAAGGTAAGAAAGTATGTTAGCAAGTCTGAAAGGTACCATGTTTTTAGTGCAGTAATGATATGTAGTAGTAGTAGTAATAATAATAATAATAATAATAATAATAATAATACATCTATTTATTTATCATTAGTGAAAGGTCTTTAGAAACACTACAAATATGACATGGGGAGCTAGGATTCAAGACTACTAACAGAAAGCTAGGAACATTATTTGAAGACCATTAGACCTGGGAAACCTAGTGCAGAGCTGTGATATATTACATGGAGGAATTCACAAAGCAAACAGGGAAAAAAGCACACTAACTAATGTAATTATTCAATTCAATTCAATTAATTTTTATTTGTATAGCTCTTTTTACAATAGACATTATATAGATTATAGACATTATATAGTATATAGATATTAAAGGTGCGAATTTATCCCAACTGAGCAAGCCACAGAGTGGTGACAGTGGCAAGGAAAAACTCCCTAAGATGTTTAAGAGGAAGAAACCTTGAGAGGAACCAGACTCAGAAGGGAACCCACCCTCATCTGGGTAAAACAGATATTGTGAAAAATATTCATTATTGATTTATATGAAGTTTGTATGGCCTTAGAAGCAGCCGTAGTCCCAGCAGTCTGGAATTGGAGTAGATAAAAGCTCTAACCAGAGGTAGGACATCCGAAACAGATCATGCAGGTCCAGAGAGCAGAGAGGATCAGGATCTCTAGTATCTCCATAAAATCGTGTGTGGTTATAATGAGGAAGACTCTGGGGCCAAGTTAGGGTCCATATGCAGGAGGTTTATTGCAAATATCTACAATCCAACTTGGTGTTGAAACAGGTGGGAGACATGAAGTGGAACGAAATTTATTGGATATTTCAATCTTTTTCAACAAATAAAAAACGAGCGAGCAAAATTATTCAGCCCCCTTAAGTTAATACTTTGTAGCGCCACCTTTTGCTGCAAGGTGGCGCTACAAAGTATTAACTTAAGGGGGCTGAATAATTTTGCTCGCTCGTTTTTTATTTGTTGAAAAAGTTTGAAATATCCAATAAATTTTGTTCCACTTCATGATTGTCTCCCACCTGTTGTTGATTCTTCACAAAAAATTACAGTTTTATTTCTTTATGTTTGAGGCCTGAAATGTGGCAAAAGGTCGAACAGTTCAAGGGGGCCGAATACTTTCGCAAGGCACTGTATGTGGGGTCATCAGTGAGGTGGAAGTTCTTTCCACAGAAGCTCTGCTGATCCTAAATTCCAAGCGGTTGTTGTCATGCCACCATTGTGATACACCTCTGATCTCTATGTAGGCTGTCTCTTCTCTGTTTGTGATGAGGCCCAGGATGATTGTGTCAGCAAACCTGAAAATTATATTAGAGCTGTGTTTGACAAAGCTGTCATACGTGAACAAGAAGTACAAGAGGGTACTATGGTACATAGGGTACAACATCCCTATTTGGCACCTGTGTCCAGACAGGGTGGAGAAAATCAAGTTACTGATTCTCACCACTTGGGGTCTGCCCATCAGGAAGTAAATAGGAGAGCACTTTGAACTTGTATTCATTATTTAATTTCAACATTAGTATACTGTGGTAGACAGCTAAAATAACAAATATTGTCACTGTCCAAATATTTTTGGATCTATGTATCCATCCATCCATCCACCCATCCACTATACAACCCCTGGCAAAAAATTATGGAATCACCACACTTAAAGGATGCTCACCCGGATTTTTTACTTTGGACTAACTAATTTCATTTAAAACTAATTTCATTTAACTTGTTTGAAGTATGTTTCACGAAGCCAGAATGTTCAGCTATTAAAAAAAAACTTGTTTTGTGTCATATCTTTGATTTGTTTATTTGCTACAAAGTATAAAAATCCCGGGTGAGCATCCTATAAGTGTGGTGATTCCATAGTTTTTGCCAGGGGTTGGATAACTGACCATCACATCCATATGTGAACCTTCCCCAAATTGTTGCAAGAAAGTTGGAAGCACAGTTGTCTAGAATGTCTTGGTATGCTGTAGAATTAAGAATTCTGCTTTACTGGAACTTGGGCCTAACCCAAACGTATACCAGTATGACCGTGCCCTTGTGCAAAAATGTCCATACAGACATGATTTTCCAAGGTTGGTGTGAATGAACTTGAGTGACATGCTCACTGCGTCCCCATTGAACACTTATGGGATGAATTGGAATGTTGACAGAAGAACAACCTCACTAATGCTCTTTTGGCTGAATGGGCACACATCCCCATAACCAAGATCTAAATTTTAAGATATTTTAGTAAATAAATTTTAGTAGAAAGACTTCCCAGAAGAGTAGACAAAAATTGTAGAAAGATATTCAACAACACATATGGGTGTGATTGTTCAGATGTCCCCATACTTTTGTAATTATAGCCATATGTGTGTGCATGGACTCCATAAGACCTCTGAAGGTGTGCTGTGGTATCTGGCGCTGCTATTTCTTGTTTGATGATGTATTTTGATGATTCTTAGCAGCTGTGTGCCACACTGACATCTTAGGGGGAAATTATTAGCTTTGTTACAGATAGTGGTCGACCGATAAGGGTTTTTTAATGGCCGATGCTGATATCTAGAAAGCAGTGAGGCTGATATGAGGCCAGTTATAACACAAATGTACATTTATGGCATTCGGCTGACGCCCTTATCCAGAGCGACTTAGTTATTTCATTTATACAACTGGGCAATTTATGTTTAAGGGCCTTGCTCAAGGACCCAGCAGTGGAAGCTTGGTAGTGCTGGTTTGAACTCACGACCTTCTGATCAGTAGTCCAACATCTTAACCATTATTTCTGAAGAACCTTAAAAATATTGACTTAGGCAGACAAATCCAAATCATGAATCAAAATCAGTAAACATAGCATAGACAAATGTCAGGCGATCAGTTAATAGCAAAAGCAATGATAATCCAAAATACACAAAGGAGAAAACGAAACTAGATCAACACAAGCTGCACGCTGAGAGCTTCTGCATGCAGCGCCAGGCATGAGGGGGAGATTCCTGACACATCAACATTTTAGCCATTTCTGTCCTCTCATCTACTCTAGGGCTGTTAAATTAAAATCTGAACTTTGGATATTCATAGAATTTAAGATAAAAATGCACATTTGAATGCAAAAATTAAAAAAAATTATTTTACGGATTTAAGGTGCATAGCAAGTACTAGCACCGATTTTAATAAAAAAAAATTACCCAAGATATTAAAGTGCACCTATTATGTGTTTTCAAATATTACCTTTCATGTAGTGTGTTATAGAGTTTGTGAATTTAAAACGTCTGCAAAGTTAAAAAAATCAAAGCACACGACAGAGTTATTGACTCCCAAATGAAGGAACCGATTCTGGACACCTTAAACAAGTTGTTTGTAATTCCAGACTTACTTCCTGCACAAACCTATGTAGGTTTGTAACAAAAAAACCCATTCCTCGTCTTAATTGGCTGCTTGCTGACAGTGGTAGATCGATCACAACAGACTAGGACATCTGACCAATCAGAGCAGAATATGCTCTCTGAAAGGAGGAGTTTAGAATAAATCCTTTAGAACAGATCATTTAACCAGTCATTTTTGAAACTGGGGAAAAAAGACAATGCTGCAGTTTAAATTATGAGCACATTAAAGTGTTTTTGACCTTGGATGCATGTAAATCTGTTTGCAACCTTTAAAACAAAATTAGGTACGTTTCAAAACCATAATAAGTGCTTTAACAATGCACTAACAATGTTTTTTGAAGAAAAATCTAGCTTTCTAGACCTTTCTTCAAAAAACATTGTTAGTGCATTGTTAAATGCACTAAACTACTCTTTAGTAGTTATAATCCAGTAGTAATCCAGTTATAATCAATGTGCACACTGAATGAACTGAAGCTGAAGCGCTTTACTAGCAGCTTAATTAACTCATCCAAATGCATCCTATACACATATGTGATTAATCAGACATATACACAACATAAACATCATGAACACATATTACAATTTGCTTGTGCACAAAATGATGCGAATACACAAGTGAACTTGAATTTAAGTAAGGCGCTAGGTAGAATGGCAAGTCAGGTTTCTTTCTGTAACAAGACACTAAAACACGGACAATGAATAACTAAAGCATAAAGAATTTACAATATTGTAGTAGAATAGTACTATATTATATTATAACATTATATTAATATATAAATACAAATATGTGAATATTTGGTTTAATTTTCTCATTTTATTTCTCATATGATGTATTTCTCATATTTTATTTCCTCATTTGTAAGTTTCTTTGAATAAAAGCGTCTGCTAAATGAATAAATGTAAATGTAAATTTTTGCATTTTCTCGTGACCTAAAATGCTGTTATCTACTATTCAATGCCATTTTAGTGAGAGTAAAAATTGAGTAAAGAAATATGACACGGAATATTGACTAAATTAAATTTTTTTTTTTGCCAGAAGACAAAAATATGTTATTATATTATCATTATCAGTGCCATAAAATGGTCTTAAAATATAATAACCTTTATCGCAATTATTTCTGGGACAATATATTGGCCAAGATAAGAAGTTATCATGACAGGCCTATGTGCAACAAAGTCTTATCCAGACAGTACCGTGAGATCCGCAGCCCAGTGGTAACAAATAAGCTCATTGTGAACTCCTGCGGGGGACACAGATACGCAATAAACAAATTCACACAAAACTGAACACATTTTTACCTCTCGAGCAATCACACATCCTGTGACTGGATCTTCCTCAGACACATGCATTGTCTTCGGTAACTTAAAGTGCATTTGCATCCATCTCTACTTGCCGAACATGACATAGTGACATTCATTCTTATGTATAATGTATAATCTTATGGGCATAATTGAGGTCAGCAAAAATGACCATGTTCATATATCATATGATGTCAATGAAGTAGTTATCCAGTGTGTTTTGTGCAACATTATGTAACGTCATGCTAAAAAGCGAACAATGATGGTCATGTTACTGTCTGTCAGATACTCACATCACGTTTGAGTGTGCATGTTTTAGCCAGAATAAGCAAGAATGCGCTATATGGCGTCAAAAGTCTGGCTTGTCACATATCAGCCGAATAGGATGGTTTATTGGCCGATACTGAAAATGACAAATGACAAATATCGGCCATTTAATAAAAAAATACCATATGTTGGCTTTGCTGATATATTGGTTGACCACTACAGTGGTGCTTGAAAGTTTTCTATATAGCTGCATAAATATGACCTAAATCATCATCAGATTTTCAAGTGCTAAAAGTAGACAAAGAGAACCCAATTAAATGAGACAAAAATTATTAAGCAGTGACTGGCCCAAGCACTACGGTACCATCGCCACCCGGTGGGTGTATGAAAACAATGCATAGTGAAGCGAGTGCTGTAGAGTATACAAAGAAAAGTATATTAGTTTGATGCATTATCATGGCAACATTATTTAAGATATTAATTTTAATATGAATTTTACATCAGCCGTGTTTCAACAATAATCTGACCTAAATTTGAAGTAATTTGGGTAAATATAAGAGGAATATTTGAAAGCCTGTTTTAATTGACACACTTCCTGCTACCAGTTGGTGGTGGTATGACCATGACTCAGAATAGTCACATCCCTGTGCTCAGCCCCATGACCAAACATACAGCTCATGTTTAATCTAAATCACTCAATGCATGTAGAAGATATGAGACACTTCCTGTTTCTCGTTTTTCACTATAAATGTATTGTCTTGCCACAGTGAAACTGTGTTCAGGATATCAAAAATCCCTTCGCAATTTACCATCTTCAATGGCTTGGCATAATTTTGTTCATGTTTGGTGACAATCACATGAATCCCCAAGGAGGAGCATTTAAAAATGCAGAGCCTGCAATTAAAAAAATCTACATTAAATCGCAAATGGCCAACTTCCTGTCGGCGGAGCTATTGATGTTCATTTTGAAAGTTGTCAGACTTGATGAGAACAATAAATATATCGAGTTTTGTTACTGTAAGTAAAACTGGCCCCACCACTTTAGTCAAAAGAGGTCGATACAGAGCCCCCCCGCCATGCCTAATTGCCAACAACTTTGATGGGTCTCCTCACTTTCATGAAATTTTAAGCATGCTGAAGGTCTCAAAAACACCAGAAACAAGTATTAATTTATAATACCATGGCAACACTATTTAAGATATCAAAAATCCTTTAACAATTTTACCTCAGCCCAGCGATTTTTGTAAAGATAAGAGGTTTACTGCAAAGTCTGTTGTAAGTCACACACTTTCTGCTACCAGTTGGTGGCACTATGACTCACATTAGCCAGTAGTAACATTTGATTAGCCCCCAGTACCAAACATACAGCTCAAGTTTGATCTAAATCACTCATTGCATGCAGAAGATATGAGACAATTCCTGTTTTCCTTTTATTCCATAATAATATAGCCTTGCCATGGTGAAACCTTTCGAGATATCAAAAATCCCTTCGCAATTTAGCATCTTCAGTGTCTTGATGACCAGGTTTGGTGACAAACACATGCATCCCTTAGGAGGAGTATTTAAAAGTTCACCACATGCACTTTCCACTAAATCCAAAATGTCTGACTTCCTGTTGGGCAGAGCTAATGATTGTCAGTGTGAAAGTTGTTAGAGTCGATGATAGGGCTGTGACGGTGGCCATGACAACCGCACCACGAGGGTGGTAGTTTGCCACCGCAGTGGTGGAGTGCCACCTGTGGTAGTGTCACATCACATGCCATGTTAATGTTTCTGCTAGAGTGGGCACTATGACAATTACAAAGTACAACTTTTTGTACACAAGTGTAATAATAATAACAACAGTTGCAATATTAATTTGTATTTATAGCCTACCATATAATGGGAGATTTTATGTTAATACACAATTTACGTATTCATAATCAAATGCCTTATATGGTGCTGTCTGTTAGTTTAGTGCGGGTTTGTTTGAGCGTGGCAAAATCCAGTCAGGTGAATTCTGCGATCTGGGAACATTTTGGATTTGTGCCTAACGAGAGCAGTGAACCAATAAATTTGGAGGAAGCCATATGTCAGCTTTGTGTGTGTGTGTGTGTGTGGGGGGGGGGGGGGGGGGGGGATAAGTGTTAAACGGACAAACACTACAAATCTCAGAAGCTATCTCAAGGCATGTCACCCAGAGTTGTTTTAAATTTTTATTTAATATTTAGATTTTCAACATATTATTTAGGTTACGGTCCTACTGGTATTTCTTTCAAAGTTTTGTAGGCTTGTGGCATATTACACTTGTGAAAGAAATAAAGTATTCGTCAGCGAAACGTGCGACTGTGTTTCACTTTATTGCATTACTTATTGCATTATCTCCCACCCTCTCTCAAATTTTTATTTTTATTTCAGCTGATTAATATTTTTTACTGATAGTTTTAGTTTTTGGATTAGTTGTTGTTAACGTTAATAACCTTGTTCTGAACACAGCCACATCCCTAATTATAAAAGTGTGCACACGTATGCAACCAGGTTCTTGTAAGTTTTGTTAGTTAGTTTTTTCTGTATTTTTCCCTAAAATGTTCCTGGTTGTTTTTATTGTTTCTCATTGTTCCTTAATTTTATACATTGTAATTTCATATTGAGGATGGAAAAAATTCCAACCTGTTTTATCTTAGTTAAAATTTTTCTATCATAAAAGCTTGCCATTTTAACAGGGGTGTGTAGACTTTTTATATCCAATGTATGCTTGGTCATTTATTTATTGAGGAAAATGATCTAATATTACCTATCTTTGACAACAGTATGTGAAACTCTAGGATTAGCAGATAATTTGATGGTGAGTCAGGTGTTTTCAGTCTATAGGATGACAATCAGGTGTTGTGAGCATACAGTTTTATTTAAAGAACAGAGAGCTATCAAAGTCTGATCTTCATAACACATGTTTATGGGAGTGCATCATGGCATGAACAAAGAAGATTTCTGAGAACCTCAGAAAAACAGTTGTTGATGCTCATCAGGCAGGATTTTTTTTTTTCAAACTCTAAAGAGTTTGGACTCCAACAATCCACAGTCAGACAGATTTTGTACAAATGGAGGAAATTCAAGACCATTGTTACCCTCCCCGGGGAGTGGTCAACCAACAAAGATCACTCCGAGAGCAAGACATGTAATAGTCTGTGAGGTCACAAAGGAACCTCTAAGCAAGTAAAGGCCTCTCTCACATTGGCTAATGTTAATGTTAATGAGTCCACCATCAGAAGAACACTGAACAACAATGGAGTGCATGGCAGGGTTGCAAGGAGAAAGTACTACTCTCCAAAAAGAACATTGCTGCACATTTGCAGTTTGCAAAAGATCACATGGACAAGTCAGAAGGTTATTGGAATAATGTTTTGTGGAAGGATGAGACCAAAACAGATTTTTTTTTTTAATTTAAATGAGAAGCGTTATATTTGGAGAAAGGAAAACACTGAATTCCAGCTCAAAAACCTTATCCCATTTGTGAAACATGGTGGTGGTAGTATTATGGTTTGGGTCTGTTTCGCTGCGTGGTGGCCATGACGACTTGCTATCATTGTCAGAACAATTATTTTTTAATTATACCAGCGAATTCTAAAGGAAAATGTCAGGACATCTGTCTGTGAGCTGAATCTCAAGAGGAAGTGGGTCATGCAGCAAGGCAATGACCCTAAGCACACGAGTCATTCTACCCAAAATGGTTAAAAAATAAAATAAAATAAAATAAAAAAGTTAATGTTTTGGAATGGCCAAGACAAAGTCCTGACTTTGAATCCAATAGAAATGTTTTGGAGGCAAGCAGTTCATTTGAGGAAACCCACCAACAACCCAGAGTTGAAGCTGAGGAATGGGCTAAAAGTCCTCCAAACTGAAGTGCAGGACTGATCAACAGTTACCAGAAACACTTAGTTGCAGTTATTGCTGCACAAGCAAATCCTCAATGCAAAGGTTCACATCCTTTTGCCACTCACAGATATGTAATATTGGATAATTTTTCCTCAAAAAAGTATAATAGTTTTTGTGTCATTTGTTTAATTGGATTCATTGTATCTACTTTAAGGATGTGTGAAAATCACTTAAAAATCTCAAATTTAAGTGATAATGGATGAGGCTTTTGCCAGGAAAAAATGAAAGCACAAGCACAAGAGCCTCTTTTCTCATTCATTATTTTCCTATAATGTTTGATGTCAAGTTAACAAGAAATACAATGTAGAAATGGTGGAGATTACAGGATTAATGCACTGCTGCATCACTCTTTTTAGAAATGAATACTATTAGCATTGACTACTATTAGCAGGTATCCATTAACCATCAAGTAAAAATAGACCACCTTGTCAATGAAAATATGAAAGAATTTGTCAATTTAAACTAAAATGGGTGACTCTGAATTAAAATAAATGTGTATATTCATATTATTCAGGGAGGACTTTTTCATTAAGCACAGCAAAACCCAATTTTCATGTAAATAGTACAGAAAAAGTAAAGCTCTGCAGATGTGTTTGACTTTTAGGTGGGTGCTGTGGTTGAAGTCAAAAACCAAGATGGAATCTACCAGGAAGCTACCATCACAAAGCTCACCGATGCTAGTTTGTACACAGTCGGTAAGTGGGTGCTGTACATATTGATTTGGCTTTGTATGTACTGAGATGTAACTGTCTAAATTCAACTAGAGTTTTCTGTGTTGTAGCAGTTCTAAAGAAAGACTTATACTTGGCTCAGAAATAAGTGAAAAGGAACCGTTTTTTTATGTTGTAACAATGAAAGCGGTTTTAGTGAGTTTATTTGAAATAGCATAAGAAGAGAGTCCTAAACATGGTTCATACAAGTTGCTTCAGGCACTTGAATTTGGCTTTTTTTAATTTAAGACTGGAAACCTTTTTATGATTGCCTTTTTTTAATCTAGTGGTGCTTGAAAAATGCTTGAATTATGAAGTCAATAAATCTGAAATCGCTTAATAACTTTTTATTTATAATAACTATTTTCAATAGACCCACTGCAGCACCTCCCTCTCTTCCCACTATTCACTCACTCACTCTGGTCCACTTTTCAGACTCCATTAGCAACTTTTATTTCCTCAAAAAATAACTTACAGTGAGGGAAAAATCCCCTGCTGATTACCAAGTACTAAGTCATGTTTTGCAGAGGGGGTCAAATACATACCTCCCTCATTAAAATGCAAAGCAATTTATAACATTTTTGACATGCGTTTTTCTGGATTTTCTTGTTGTTATTCTGTCTCTCACTGTTCGAATAAACCTACCATTAAAATTATAGACTGATCATTTCTTTGTTAGTGGGCAAACGTACAAAATCAGCAGGGGATCAAATACTTTTTTCCCTCACTGTAGTGATAAATCTAATGAGTTAGCTAATTTCTGTCGAAGAGAGTGGCCAGGTCATGCTCTCCCGATACAGACACAGCTCTCTGTGGCTACTCTGTTCACTAGGTGGCAGAGTGGAGTAGCACATTCATTCACTTCTAACTTTCTCTTTGAGTGACCATTTTAGATATAGCTCAAATCACAGCACATTAGTTGTCTTTAACTTGTGTGTATGGTGATTTTGTCAGAGGGTGTCATGGTTCTAAATCAGGAGCTTGTAAATGGCTTGGGAATGACCACTGGTTAACATGTAGTCTTAATGACTGTGTTTCATTCACTATTTCATACTCGTTCTGTTGTCTGACAACAGAAACAGAAAAATATGTAAATGAGAACAGAATTGGGAATTTGGCTGTATTACTATATACAGTATGTGAGCACAGAGTAGGAAAGAAGCAAACAGTTGTAAAGGGCTGACACTAAGCAGAATGTAAATACGACACAATGATGTAATGAATATTCTAATTAGCGCATGACGTCCAGCGACATTTAGCAACTTTCCATTGAAAGTTGTTTACAACAGTGCTCCTGTCACTCACCTTGACGTTATGGTGAAGAAGAAGCAATGGAAATGGAAATTTTGTCCAGCATGGCTGGAAAAGGCACCATTATTGGTTGCATTTTATTGTTATTATTTATTTCTTCTTCTTAAATAAAAAACAAATAAAATAAATGTTTGAATGACATCTCTTGTATAGTCCTTGAAAACAAAAAAGATAGTCCTTGAAAGTCCTGGAACTTCATTATGAAGCATCTGTACTAACCCTACCTGTTGTATCTTGAATGTGTGTATGGATCTTACAGAAGCTTGTTTGTATGAGATCGTGTAAGTCTTTCACCTTATCCATGTTCCTTATTCTTTGCAGTTTTTGATGATGGTGATGAGAAAACCCTGAGGCGTTCATCCCTGTGCCTTAAAGGAGCACGTCACTTTGCTGAGAGTGAGGTAAATTTATTGACACATCACTTTGCTATGACATTTCAGTTTCTTTTCCTTTTTGTTTAAATTTTTGGTAAACCTTTTTTTTTTTTTTTACACAAAATGGCAAACACAAATTTGCAGGAATCTGAACAGTTGTTAGTTAACAGTTAATATTAGCATTTAATTAATGTTAATACCGATGTACAATGATTATAAATTGTGGGGGGGGGGATTGTGGTTTACTAACATTCCTCCAAGTTGATGTGAAGGACTGATCAACAGTTATAGGAAACATTTACTTCAAGTTATTGCTGCACAAGGAGGTGACACCAAATACTGAAAGCAGAGGTTCGCTTACTTTTGCCATTCACAGATATGTAATATTGGATCATTTTCCTCAATAAATAAATTGCCAAGTATAATATTTTTTTCGTCTCATTGGTTAATATACATTATGTATATTAATTGGGAAAAATATGTACACCCCATGGACATTGGGTGTTTTTTATTTTTATTTAATATTTTTACATATTTGACAAGCAAACATTTGATCCTCTTTGAAACAGTGCCGATTAATAAAGGTGATCAATCAAATGACACATAAAATTGACATTTTGTAGTAATTTTCACAATTTAAATTTGCAAAAACACAGTTACATGCAAAAGGTAAGTACACTCCTACATTAATACACCTTCATATCCATAAAATTAGACTCAAGATTGGGTGCCTGTGATTAGAACCTGCTTAGGGAGTGCAGGTGAAACATGTCTTATTCATACAGGGCTCTACAGTGCGACCATTTCACTTGCATTTGCGACTGAAAAGTTCTTTGTGCAAAAAAATATTTAGGAGCACCGGTGCGAGTGACCTGTTTGTAGTTGTATAATGCAATCGAAATAAAAACTAAAACTCCAAAATGCATCTACACTGTGCAACAGTTATTTTCACACTGCTTTTCATCACCTCAGTCAACAGAACAAGTGTGTAAAGACTGCAAAGAAGCCATTATGATTATGAGATTAACTCTGAAAATCATCTGCTTTTCTCAACTTCCTGATCTCACATCTTTTATTAATCACCCAAAATGACCTGCACCTGCGACCTGCTCGTGTAGAGACAGCGGTAAATTAATAATAATGCTAATGCTACAAGGTGGGTTTTAATTCATGCTTCTTTATTAAAAAATTCCTCACCAATCATAATCAAGAGTAGCAACTGTTCAGTCTGTACACAAACAGTACACTGCCGCTCTCCGTCACTCTCTTCACCAACTCGTCCCAGCTCACATGCACAGCGCAGTCACTTCATTTAAACTTGGTATCAGATATCAGTCAGATATCACTAGAAAAGTCTACTCCAGTTTCCATGTTTTGATTTACTCCCCCCAAATAACTCAATATTATCAGCAGACATGGCAACACTGTACTGTGGGAACCGATCTAAAAGGAACAACTGATAAACAAAAACAAAAAAATAATCAAATCTAAAGACAGAAAATGTGCTTAGTTATAAATAAATCATTTAATATAAAAAATAGATATAATAACTTAATAAAATATAAATACAATGAGAAATTAAATTATGTTTAATTACTATGGGTTGCATTTAATATCAAATTTGACATTGAGCTTAGTAAGATATTTCCTTAGAAGGCTATTAGTCCTTTTCCAATATGGATCATGCTTGTGTTGGTCTACTTTTAATTAGGACTTTTTATTGTTTAAAATATTTAAAAATAAATATTTTATGCTTGTTTATCAATTAACCAACAGTATTTGTCATTGCTATTATTTTCATTCAATTAACAGTGACCATGAGCAGAGAGCTTACATTTAACTGTTTATGACAGACCTCCTGATTAAAGCTTAAACAAAAAAAGATCTGGATCGGTATTGGTCGTAAAAATCTTGATCAGTGCATCCCTAATGAACACCTTTAAATTAAAGTGCTTTGCATCTGGCAGATAAATTAACTCACCCAATCACATCGTATATGAGATTATTCAGATATATACACAATATACGCAGAGCAGTTTGAGAACTGACTCCAGCCCAGAACCATGACAGTGGAAAATGTCTAATAGTGTAGCTTTAAATATATTTAAGAGGAGCAGAATTCAAACACTGAACAAGGTGGAACAAGGTTAATGGTTTTTTTTTTTTTTTTTTTTGCATACAGCCTGTAAAATTAACTGAAAATATTAAATTTAGTTTATCAGAAGATAAATTAATTTATCAGACTATTTTCCTAAATTCTGTCATAATTGAAAAGCTCAAGTTTTCTCATGCCTACTTGTGTGTTATATTGTGGCACATTAACATTACCATCTCTAAAAACAGTGCTTCCAAATTTTTTGACTGTGCTTTTAAATTTATGTAATTAGGAGCACAAGTGCTCCTAAACGAAATTGTTACCATAGAGCCCTGTTATACCCCTCTCATGTATAGTGTCTGGTGTTCCTTTGTTATTGAGGTGTGTCGTGCCATCATGCCAAGATCTAAAGAGTTTGCTAAGACCTTGAGAAAAAAAAGGTTGTGGATGCCTATGGCAAGGGTTTTAAAAAGATCTCCAAATTATTTGAAATACATCATGTCAATTTGTCCAGGACTAGCCTTCACAGCAAATTCAGCCTAAGTCTGATACAACAAGATGTCTCAAAGAAACCCAAAATTCTGCTGGTAAGTCTCACAACTGTTTGTGTCAAAGGGCAAGCTTCTACAATCAGAAAGGGATTGCACAAATTTGACCTGCATGGGACGCATACCAGGAAAAAGCCTTTGCTGTCTAAAAAGAACATTAGAGCAAGACTACAGTTTGCCAATGAGGATATAAGCAAAGACTAGGCCTTTTGGAATAATGTGTTCTTTCAATGAGCTTTTCAGGAAAAGCACCTCATACCAACTGTGAAGTACGGTGGTGGAAATGTTATGGTTTATGGTAGGGCGGCTGTGGCTCAGTTGGTAGCGCGGGTTGTCTACTAATCCACTAACCTTGGGGTTGGCGGTTCGAATCCCGGCCCGGGTGACTCCACATGCCGAAGTGTCCTTGGGCAAGACACTGAACCCTAAG